>JAOTRS010000029.1:4505561-4516728 GCA_028565755.1 Dinotopterus cunningtoni | reverse complement strand
ATACCTTGGTACTTACCTTGGTGGTGTTGCTGATCTGTTTTAAGATATTATGCTAAAATGTAATATATTGTGTATGGAAAATTCGGATTACCTGGTTTAAAAATATTACTTCTATACAATTTGAGTGGAAATGTAATTATGTGCAAAATAATGTACACCCATTATATAGTGAAACATAACAACGTGTGCATGCAGTAAACCTATTCTGAGCCAGATATACAGTATATAGTAGAAAGACATAATAATATTAACTGTTATTAGTACTGTATAGCACTGGTCTTACGCCCAAGGACACTCTAAGAAGAAAGAAAAAACAGTGACATCAGCGAGTACAACTCCAATCCAAACCGAGTGGAGTGATCATTAAAGCTGAACCCGCTTCTTAGATTAATCTTATTGCTAAATGGGGATGTATCTCCATCTCTGGCTAAGCAGGATTTTCTCACAAGCTTTATATAGCCCTTCATCTACCTTCCCTTTGCTCTCTTTCCAAGTCTCTCGTACTGTCATAAACACTCTTTCCTCTTTCACCTTGCTTAATCCTCATTTCCTGTCCATTTTTCAGTTTCTCTCTCTTCCATTTGCCATTTTTCTCATGTTTTATCCTCCCTCTCCCTCTCTCTCTCTCTTTCTATCTTTCCATCTTTCCCTCACTCTCTCTCTCTCTCTCCCCTCAGCAGCCCTTGAATTGAATGCACAAATTACATCCCTCCACCTTTCACTCCCACTAAATCTTTCCTTTTTTTCCACTTTGCTGAGCCTGAATATTTTATTCCTCCCATCAAATATGCATCCCATTAATTAAGTTAAATTACTCTTGACTGCCAAATATCCTCTGCCGATGACTGTCAACACAAAATGCATGGCTTTGAACTTCTAATGACATGGCCTCACTCGCAGCTGAGTTACAGCCTTCAGAAAAGCGTCCACGGGCAAACGATCAACCCCCTTACTCTCTGCCAAGCTGCAAATTAAGTGCCGGTTTCTTTTTCCTCTGGCTTTTTTAACAAGCTCACAATGGATGACATGCATGCTCTTGACAAGCAAGAACTTCCATTTTAATTATATACCTTTTCCTCATCTTTTAATTGCTGTTGTTAATCAGTCATTAACTTCTGCCGTCCCCCCTCCCGAGCACAAATCCTAAATCAACCCGCAGCACATCTCAGCTCCATAAATTCCATCGCTCCACTGCTTGTGCGCGCTCTAACGTGTAATTTCATTTATTTTTAAAACTGTCATTTTTCCAAACAGAGGTATTTGTTATTTGTTCTAAGGGGGGTTGACAGTAAGGGGATTTTAATCATAACTTGCATTAAATTATCCGTCTCCGGATCTGTCAGGGGGATAAATTCAAGACGACACTAAGACGCTGCTATTGAGTAATTGTGTTCTGCGCAACACTAATATTACCGCTGACTGATTCCAAACAATGGTGATTGAGCTATAGGGCTATTTGCTTTTCACCCTCCCTGGATAATTCCAACCTGTCCTAGAAGCCAAAGGATCTCCATACAAGTACAGATACAGCACTGACAATGGGCCTATTTGTCTCTCCTCCTCCCGAAAGGAAACAGATGTTCTGGAGAAGCTGACTAGAAGCAACATGAGCCAAAGCACTGCTTTGAACAAGCCCATGGCCTAGTGGGAGGGCTGCACTGATATGATATGACAGACAGGGATGGGGCCCGTTGACAACAAAAAGAAAAGGTCTCAGCCCGCACTGTCTCAATGATGGTTCTTTTTAGAGACTCAGAATAACCTAATACTCCACCCATGCACCACAAAAAGAATGAGTTAAAAGAGAAATCTTCAATTTCGCCCACTTTATGGGTCAAATCGAGATAAACATGTACCACAAATGTGCCACAAATATTCGGAACAAAAGCACCACAATTGAGCATCACTGGATGACTAGGTGGGCATTTTTATGACTGGGGGCCATTTGTGTCCCACTGATATTGCATTTATAGATATATATTTAAAGAAATTGTAAAAATAAAGTACATGTTAAACACAAGAAAATTGACCTTTTACAACAACCTGTGTGTAGTAGAGATAGAGAGATTTGCACAACTTTGATTTTTCCTTAAAATATATTCATTAAAATCTATTGTGTTTGCATTAATATGTGAATCTGTTCAACAACTTTTTAATTTTATAGCGCATCAGAGTGTTATGAAGTACGTAGTGTTATTCTTTTTTGCCTTATTCACATTGATATTGTAATATTAAATATTGAAAAAAAATTACAGCTTACATTTTCCAGCACTGCAGTTGTTTTAGTTGTTTCCACAGTTTAAGTGATGTAATACATAATTTTGCATCAAGCAGTTAATTGATCCATCAACATCACTGCCAACTAACTGAAAATCCTGAACACAGAGAGATACCCAGTTGAAACAGCATAATGTACACACGATCGAAACACTCCGCTATACATACTACAACTAATTACAATTAATTGCAGCATGCTCCTTCAGCATAACCTATACTCTGCCAAACAAACTGTTCCATACTGCATAACTGTGTTCATTTTGTGCGCACAGTTTTTTCAGGCAGCCTATACCATGATATTTTTTCGAACGCACTTCAAACATGTAATTATAATCAGGCAGTTTGCTGACTTGCTGTGACAACAGTACTTTAGTCATGCTGATATGAAAGCGCTGTGTCGGCTAACTAAATATACACACCCAGTGACATTGTGGTGTGTGTGTGTGTGTGCGTGCGTGCATGCGTGCGTGTGTGTGAGTGTGTGTGTGTGTGTGTGTGTGTGTGTGTGCGTGCATGCATTTTGTTATGTTTCACAAACTGAACCTTTACTAGAGTATACACACTTAACTAACTTAAAATGACAGTAATAAAGGTTCCACTGTCATTGAATAAATTAATATTCCACTCTTTAAATAATAGAATAGAATAGAATAGAATAGAATAGAATAGAATAGAATAGAATGTCTAATACTATTATTTGGATAGATAGATAGATAGATAGATAGATAGATAGATAGATAGATAGATAGATAGAGATATGGTGCAGGCACTTGGAATGGTGGCCAAAAGTATTAGGACAACATATGACATGTGATTAGTTCTCTCCTATCTGGCTAAATTGTTGTGCTAATTAGAATCAGCTGCTGGCTGGCTAAACTGGCTAAAACTAGGGAATTCTCAAGTAAATTGTGAATTTCTGTGGCTAATTTCTGTACATGATCTTCAGGAAGCACTCAAGAAGGTATGAGCGATTGACACCAGATTACTGTAGACGTCTTTTTTGACTCTATGGCTATGATCCAGCTGGTTTTAAAAGACAAAGGACTTCATATTAAATATTGATTATTGCATAGAAATTTCATTGCATAAAATAATTTATACTCATGATCTTGATTGTGATTATTTATAAAACATTGATTTTAATTTTTGTCACTAAACTTTAGGCCTCTACGATATGTCACACTTCCCATGATCCATACCTAATGAAAGGTTTGGCCAGCATTAGTCAAAGTAGTGAACACTTTGCGGTGCTGGTCTCTGATGTAATGTGGAACCAATGTTTGGTTCTACGTTCCCATGCTAAATACATCTTCTAGTAATCTCTTTCCCTCCAGTCTTCTATAAATAACCTGAAATATACCTTACAAAGATTTAAGAGTGTAAATCAAGGACTTGATAGGATGAAGAGAAAAAAAAAACGGTACTGTAATTTGTATGAGTTTTTAACTACATTATTAACAGATAAATGCACTTTAGAAAAAAAAAAAAGCAAACGAGCATGAGCAGTGTTGTGAAACAGAAGTGTGTTGTCTAGACAAAATATAACCTCATCTGTTTTGTTAAATGAATTATGCAAAGCGGGATCCCAGCTTCTCGTTGGTTAAAAGTAAATATTTAATATTCATCCTTGCACTCTGAAATTATAGAACACTTGTCTGTGAAAATTGCCCATTTTGGCCAATTTGGTGTGTGCCCCTGAAGACTTTGATTTGGATGTATTGAGCTTTTAAGTCCACGGTGCTTTGTAAGACTCTACTTGTTGTACTCTAACCACAAATAAATGGCTTTCACAATTAGAGGTTTAAATAATGTAGTGGCTCATGCTCGGTCTTATGCAGGATTCGAAAGAGCTTTCTAATGCACATAATGATTAAGTGTAATTCAAATACCAACTGTGTTGTTCAAAATCTGACAGGCAATAATTTGCTCTATTATATTGTGCCATTTAATTGCCCACTACCGACATCCTTTGACATGTCATGAGGCAATGATTTACAATTACTCTAGCAGTGAAGCTCAGCAAATGACAATATAATCATCTACATATCCCCTCTCATCTGCCGTAGCTAGTAAGGCAAGTAAAAATAGTTAGCGTCGTAGTTTTAACAGGATTCTATTCGAGGATTATAAAAAATTACAGCAGAGGATGAGGTTTAACAATAGAGTCCGTTTAAGAAGGGTGCTGTGGGATGAGAAGGGAATCACTGTGATTTTGACTCACTGTCAGGGAAAACACACACACAATAGCTGATGGTGAAATATTACTGATGTCAGACTTTAATCTTAATGGGGGAAAAAGCAAAGTGAATAATCTAAAAACAGACTTGAGTCATGCATCCTTGGACATTAAAAGCATGCACTTTCTCAAACTTGATCTAACTTTATCGCATCAACGAGAAATAAGCGCAATAGCTGAACTCAAAATGCCCAGCAGATCCATGCAGTATTTATCGTCTGCATGCAGAAGTCAGAAAAAAATGACCGATAAAAAAGAAAGCCATCAACTACATCCAGCAGAGGCAAAGGAGGGGGGGAAAAAACACTGAATAAAGTTAAAGTATCCTGCCCTAATTTGAGCTGGGAAAGCTAGAAAACAAGTTTGTTCCATATTAAACCAATGTTTCACAGCGTTTAAGGAGCTCATGCATAATTTAGTGGGTACAAAAACGAGCACAACATGGTGGGGGGGTTGGTGGGGGTCCTTAGAGGGAAGCCAAGGCTGCTGAGTGCACTGCCTGCTTTAAAATGATGGAGGAGAAGAGGGGATTCTCATTAAGTGGCTTCACTCCACCCCAAGCAGCAGACACCAGAGAGAAAGCGCCCACAAAATCACCGCCTCATGTTTCCCCATTAAATATGAAGAATTGCGCAATATGTGCAGAGAGGCAGTTTGCCGGGGTCAGCCGTCGCACCGTTTCTGCTGTATCTGCAGGTCATGTTATGATGACCGACTTTACCCGCGTTCAATCAAAGGGCCCTCTGTTTTAGGAGACAGAGCGGGGAAATTATAACAACACAAGGCAGGGGGACTTTTAATGAGGAAAAATTAGGTTTAGGGAGGAAGCGTTGCACTCAAGGAAGCCAAGCGGCTTCGTTTGCATGGTGGGTGAAGTTGTCAAATGTGGCAGCAGTGCAAAGTCTTCGTACGTAGTTCACCTCGTGACGTTGAGTTGGAGTCGCAAATAAGCACCTAACAACAGTCAGGTAGAAACCACTAACTAAGAAGTAGAAAAAAAATGTAAAAAACAAGACATGCTGTTATGGAAAAATAATCCATGATGTGATGCACCAAAGCAAAAAGCTAGTTGGTGAAGGTGACTGTTTCCTGAAAATGGCACATTTTATTCTTCATAAACCACTAAAATGGATGAAGGATTACATTTTGAATTGATTAAAGAACATATCATACTTTTTTCCATTTCTAGTTACATTTAATGCTGTAGAATAATAGTCTTTCTCTCTTTGGTTTTAAAGCAAGTTAATGAACAATAAAATGGAGCTTGTATTGTTACAAAGGAAGCATGAAGCCTGCAAGCCTGTGGAGACTTTTGCCATGGTAGAAAACTAGTGATAACAACTCTTTCCAAATTCTGAATACTGCACCATATTAGTGCTTACACATGTTCATGTGGAGTGACTGCAAATATCTGTTCCAATTTTTTTACTCAATTTTTTTGCATATTCCCAAAAACCTCCCTGCCAGATCCTCTGTTCAATCGTTCCTATCAAGAATTCACCCTGGCTGTTGTATAAAAGCTCACAACAAGCTAACACTGACACTATGCTAATGTTCAGAGCCATAAACCCATCAACCAGCACTCAACATGGCTTTCCTTTGATCTCAGTCGTCTCC
The DNA here is from genome assembly GCA_028565755.1 of Dinotopterus cunningtoni. Lineage (NCBI taxonomy): Eukaryota > Metazoa > Chordata > Actinopteri > Siluriformes > Clariidae > Dinotopterus > Dinotopterus cunningtoni. The sequence goes on along the minus strand of JAOTRS010000029.1, from coordinate 4,510,598 downwards.
AAATTCACTGCCTCCTGTCTGACCCCTGTAAAAACGTTGACCTTCAGCCTCGTCCTCCATTACGTGCAGGCCTTCTGGGTGTAGGCTTTCAAACAGCAGGAGTTAACCCAGTCATTAAGGAGATGTAGATGGGTGTCAGTGTTCATGCCGCATTCCCTGTCTATGAGCAATGGCAGGAAGATGGTCAGTCTAACTGGTTCCTGACTGTCATTTGCATTTAATAATCAAATGCCACAGAGTTGAATGGTCTCAAGTAGTGGATGTGGTACTGCAGAAAAAAAGTTTCACCACAATTATTCATTCGTTTTGAGCTAGACCTATCCAAATGTGCAACGTCTGGAGTTTTGTGAAGGTTAAACACTTATTAATAGCATCAGTAAAAAAGCAGAGTTAAAATCCAACACAGGAATCATGTGGGATGTTTTCCTTATTTTTTCTTTCCACCTCTGATTGCAAAACTATTCAACTTATAATATTAACACATCAGTAAAGAGCACAAATACAACAAAATGGTGCATCAAGCAGTTTAATTCAGCCATCGACTAATTGGAAGTGGACATCACAGACAGTCACTCTCTCTCTCTCTCTCTCTCTCTCCTTCCCCAGACAGTGAGAGTAGTGCAGCTCTAAAAGGTCAAAATGGCCGACATTAATCAGATCGCCAGATCCGCAGCCCTCCCCTTCATCATTAGTGCACTAATCATGGAGGGTTTGGTTGTGAAGAGGTTTATTCCTAATTATTGTCATTAATAAATCAGACGTGTCAGGCCTGTCGGGATGAAAGAGAGGGCGTCTCGGCCCGCCATCTATCAGAGTGCCCGAAAGCAGCGACTTCAGCCATTAACAGGCCTCAGAGACACACCCAGCCAAGGCCTTGACAGGTCCCCCAGACACGTACACACAAACACACAACCACACATGCTGTGACTTTATCAACAAAGAGAAGACATCAGAGAGAGAACGCGATGAATAAAAAACAAGAGGAAAGTGAAGGTGGTTAATTGATTGGCGATTTGACAGTCATAGGGGAGGTGGGTGAGGGGGGTGAGGTGGACCACCCAATTTTAAACCCTACATAGTGTAGTTTAGACTCTTTGTAGAACCCTACAGTATCACAGAGGCTTTTCATTTTAGGAATCATTTCAAGTGAAACCCATTAATCATGGTTAAAAATCTAGGGTCTGGAACTGATGATGCTTGAGGAAGGCCTCTCTATGCTTATGTACATGGTCACATGTCTACGTTTTAGTCAACTGAATTAACTGACATGTGATGGCAGAGCAATTCAGATCAACCACAAGTACAACAGTAGACTACAAACTTCTTTTCAAACTTGTACTTCTAGTATTTCTCCTGAGATGGAACCCTTAAATATTCAAGAAACCCCTTAAAGGTGTGTTAGCAAGTCTCTACAGATGCTTCAGTGCACATTGCACAAATTGCACCTTTTCCTAGAGCAATGAACACCATCCTTGCAAAAAAAAAAAAAAAGTCATCCTGGAAGAGGCTACATGTCATCAGGGAAAAGTGATCAGTCAGATGTATGTCCTCATACAGTATTGTATTCATTTTTACACTTCTTTAGAAAGAATGAAAGAGAAAGAGTGTGTGTGGTTTGTTCAGTGTCACAAAGGAAACGCATCAAATCCTAATGTGCTAATGAGCGCTGAGCTGATGAGTCGGGTCATTTAAAAGCCCAAACACACACACACACAAACACACACACACAGACAGACAGAGAGACACACACACACAGACACACACATACACATACACAGAGCTCAGTCAGCATTCCAAATCTGAGGCTGGTGAGCGTCTGTGCATGTGTTTCCCTTGCCACAGGGAGTGAGAGATGGAGAGAGATGTGACATCTCACTGCTATCACATCTCATCAAATTAAGGGAGTCCATTCCACTTAAATGAGTTCTGTGAATCTGAAATTGACCATTAATGCAGTGTCATGTTAAATTAATACTGTCATCCAAATTGCTGGTATGAATCTTTCACATTTGAAACGAGAGTGAGAATGACTTATTCATTCCCTACTCTCTCCTCTGATGTCATCCCCATTAAACACAACCAAGCGAGCTGTCTCCATCTAATTGTATTAAAGCATTAAAGAGGAACTCCACTCCAAAAAATGATGAAAAAAATAACAAATCAGATCACCCAGCGTGATTATGTGAGATGTAGTTGGAGATCAGTGAGATGTCAGAAGGTTTAGTGAAAATTAGGACGTTGTCATGTTATAATACTGTGTGTGAATGAGAAGGTTGAAGCGTGAAGGATCACTAATTCGAACAGATACTGTACATCAGAATGGATGAATGTTATTCAGGCATGTCCACATGTTTTCAATTATTTGAAGTGAAGGCCATAAGATTGAATTCATTTTAAGATTTGGGGATTTTTATGTTGACGTGTGGCCATCTTCATAAAGAATTGATACAGCAGTGACAAATCTGCAGTCGTTTCCTTTTACATTTCCTTTTTTTTTTTTTTTTTTTAGGAAGAAAAGCTGATCACTTAGTCTTAGAAGCACTTCATCTTTGATTAATCTGTGAGTGTGTGTTGCTAATTAAACTCATCTGGAAGAAAGCCAGGCCCTGTAAAATCCAGAGGTCAACTGGCTTTCTGCAGGTGAATCTTATGGAATATTATCAGCTGTTTTCACGGCTGTTGTTTTTTTATCTCTTATTTTTATACACAGTTATCGATATAAATTTATCTAAACTATGAAATTAGCTATGATTTAGAACAAAATAAGCTAGTTCTTGTGCAGGCCTTTGCGCTGAAATAAGTTTTAATGTAGTTTTGAAGTTGAAATGTTGATATCCTTTAGATGTTTTTTTTTTTTTTTCGGAGTGAAAATACAGGTGTTTTCCCCCTCCTGCATTAAGTAAAAAAAAAACCTGTAGTGTGTTTGTGTGTGACATGCCATTATAGTTAGAATAGTAAGGATTAAATGCAGTGCTTCTAGTGTTTATTGCCTGAAGAACATGAAACATACTGTAGGAACTGACAAGAACAAGGTCACATCCCTTAAACCTGTTCCCTTCTGAGCTTAAGAAAACAAAACAAAAGTGTGAAAACCCAGACATGTAAGGTAATATGTAATAGCACTTATGATTTATGATCATCATTATTTTAATGATTCAATAATTAGATATGGGATCTAAAAAAAAATCTTACAAAATATATATTATGTGATTTCTTTTGTTTGTTTGTTTGTTTGTTTGTTTGTTTATTGTTCTTTTTTCATGATATAATATAAACCTAGTTTTTGGAAAGAAGAAAGAAATATTTTGAAAATCTTAAGATAAAATATTAACACAGGGCTTATTGTCTTTCATTCTTCTTCATATTATTTGTGGCAAATCACAGTAACTGAAAGAAAAGCTGTTACTGCAATGAACAAGTATTTGTCTCCATCTAGTGGCCAAAGTCATAAACACCCTAAACACAATAAAACTGTATAATTTTGTTAAATCAAGCTACTTTCAAGCATGTGTGTCAAGTTGTCCGTTACTAATATGTATTATTTACTCATCTTTAATATACACACGTACTGTACATACACACAGTACCAGTCAAAAGTTTGGACACACCATGGTCTTTCCTGATTTTTATTTCTTTCAATGCTTAAATGTATCCAAAATTTGCAAAAAATCTCCTTTGAACAATTGATATTAAGATGTGTTTGCTACTTATGCTCAGTAAAGCCTTTATAACGGCTCTAATCTGAGGTGCTGAGGCTGGTGACTCTAACTGAACTTCTCCACTGAAGCAGAGGTAAGTTTTGGTCTTGCTTCCCTGGGATGGTCTTCATGAGAGCCAGTTTCATCAAATTTACTGCATGAAAAATTGCATATGAAACATAAATCACATGTCTTACATGAGAAAATGAAAACACGTGACTGTGGAAAAAAAAATACAAGCACTACATACAAGAAATTACCACCTAAAATAAATAGCTTTTAAACTTCTAAACAAGCGTAACATGCAAAGTGTGCAAAAAGTCACAGGTGTTCATTGATGTGATTTCTCTGAAAGGGCTGGGGTATAAAATTCACCTCCTGGTCTGTGTTTATTCTGGAAAACAGGTCAAACCCAACACAGACTAGGAGTTTTATATTGTCTCTTTTATCAGTCAAATCTAATCTGGCTTAAAGCTCAAAGCAACACATGATAAACACAGGCCAACTTTCAGACCCTCCACCGCCACAGGCAATGATGTCTAACAAATCCCATGTGCACTTCATCATGCTAAATTTGTAAAAAGAAAAAAGGAGGGGGAAAAAACGTTCCTGTTCTATAGAGACGTAAGAAATCTTAAGGGCAGAGACAGACTGTCTGCTCTTATTTACACAGCGGCCGTCACTGAAAGTTAGCGCTACCAGACAAGTTTGTCCGTTCTGATATGTCCAGCTAGCTGGCCGACGCTCACGCTGTTCCCCAGGCAATGAGAAAGGAATTATGGGATAGATATGACCTACTACATGAAAAGGACAGACCTACCGGTGAGCTGTCAGTCCACCTGTCGGTACCAAGCACCTCACCAGAACACACTGATTTGCCAAGTCAGGACATTATTTCATTTGTTAATTTATTTATTTACATCACAGCTTAAACATCACCACATAATGTAAACATCACCATACATGTGAATTCTACAAGTTTATACACACATTTCAGTTTTTTTATTATTAATATATTATTATTATTATTATTTTATTATTATTAAAATACAAATTTTAATGTTTTAAATTAAACTGTCCATGTGTGATTGTCACATAAATTGTGTATTTTTATAATAATTATTGACATGCAGTGTGCAAATTTTAATGTCAAATATTCTCAAAAAGTTCATTTGTGTTTAATTGCATGCATTTTTAGTGTTTTAACATTTTATTTTCTCAATATATTTTTATGTATTACTTTTTTTGTTTTATTCATATTTGTGATTATTTTATGATAATTTCGTCTTTTCAGGTGCAAATATTTGGGACAGCATGTTTTTTTTCCACATCTGATTTT
>JAOTRS010000029.1:4484715-4496891 GCA_028565755.1 Dinotopterus cunningtoni | reverse complement strand
ACAAAGTCACAACAGAAGTTGAACTTTACTCTGTAAAATGGAAAAAATATATATATTTAATTACTTTTTATTTGATGCAATTTAATGATGTTACTGTTAATGATATTACATCACATCAGTCAATAACTGAAAGTAAAAAAATTAAATTTGGCAAGTTTCACCAACAGAAGGACAGAGATATAAATCTGACATTTCCTGTATCGAGGAAATGAAGTGCAGCAGGGACTTCACTATATTACATTCACACACACACAGACACACACACACTGAAAATATGTACACATTCTGTAAAGCTCTTCTGAATGATAAAAAATGGCTTTCTAAACCATTCCTCAGTCCCAAACTGAAAATCATCCAAAAAAATTAGATTTAAACTCTTTCCAATAAATCAAGTCATTAATGAGTCGACTCCCACTAATGAGTCACCCTTGATGTTTTTTCCCCCTAAACATGATAACAGATTCTCCTCCACTGCTCAAATACTACTAATTACAAAACAATCTCATTCCCTCTTATAATAAACAAATTATTGTTGGTTTCTAAAAAGATTTATTTAAATAACTGTCAAATACTGCGAGCACCCGAGTACGTGTGGTATAATTCCTCTCTCTATCCGCTCTGCATTATGAGGATTTATTGTCCTTTATGCTGATAACGGAGCGCCTCTTTAACAACCAGAAGTGCGGCAGAGCACGTCCCCGTCACACTGCGTCATACACACAGGCTTGAGTCAAACACACAAATCAGACAATTCACTGCTCAGACGGTGAAAAGAAGAATCCACTCAATCCACCAGGGGATTTAGATTTTTCTCTACAGAGAACTAAACATCAACTAAACACCACCACCGTCACCAACAACAACCTCAACAAAACCTTCCTATAATATATACGAGTCGTCGTTCAGGTATCGCTTGACCTCAACACCTGGTCTGAAATCATGTCCATGTAACGATCTCAGTACAGTTTTAGCTAAACACTAGCATAGTTTAAATGCAGCACAAGAATGACTCGATCCTGAATCAATCCGAAATGGTGAAGGGCAACCAAACATGCTGTGTGTGTTTCTGGGCTGTGAACAATTTCCTGGAGATTTGCAATGCTAAACTGATCCAAACATCCAGAGCTTTTAACAAAACTGTCTCCAAAAATTTCATATTTGATTTATATTATATTTGCTGTTTATTAAAAACTAAACCCACCTGATTTGTATCCACCTGAAGGCCATGAGGTACCAGGAAACGTCTGCACGTTCTGCACAGTGGGTCATTTATAAGAGCACATTCGAAATGCAATTACATGCACGAGTTAACGAGTTCATTATGAGGTGGAGAGACGACCCTGTGTGTGTGTGTGTGTGTGTGTGTGTGTGTGGGGAGAACAATGCAGCCACCTAAAACAAGGGACAGTATGATAACAGCTAGCAGGTGCACGTAGACAGGAAGAGATCCTGCCAGGAGGTTTACAGTAGAGGCAGCCATAATTATCTTTTCCTGTGCATTTTTTATGATTATCACCTTGTTATCGGTGTAGCAAGAAGAAAAATATTACCCTGCACCTTCATAAACCTGACCATAGTGGGACGAAAGTGTGGTTTTGGGCCTTCATTCCCCTCCAGACACTGACTCTGTGGACTTAAACCATTTTCAGGAAGCTTTAATATAATCAGAGTGTAATAATGGGAACCCAGTCTTATACACACACACGCACAACTGTGTATCTGTGATGTGTCGCTGTGACTTGTTTGTACCTGACTAAATGAGATTAGGGACACAACTGGGCCCGCTCGAGTGTTAATGAGCTGAGTGTTGGTGCTGTTGAGATCACCTCGTACTACTCTTAACCTGTTTGGGGATTTTTGCCGACTTCAGTCGGGTATAAAACACTCGAGGGTGTGTTGTTATTGAAAAATAATCAGCGTGGGTTACTGGAACCACGGCAAAGTTTTGAGCTTTTATTCTTGTCCTGAACCTTTTGCCCTGAGAAAAGAAAAAACACCTGCGGCGAATGAAGGTTTATACCTGTTTGATGGATGTTCCACAGCGTTAACTACAAATGGAAGAAAGTGTTGTTCTTTAAGGCTGTGTTTCTTCTCTTTTTCCAGTAGAAACGCTAACACAAGAAAAAACAAACACAGCTCACTGTCGATCTCGTGATTTACGTGCTCAGATGAACTAATCAGATGCACAAACACGACACACACACACAGAGTTAGGCGATAACTCAAACACACTGATTTGTGAGTTAAAGGAAAAATAACTGAGCGTTCATCATCACTGTGTAATCGAAATTAACTAATGATGGGAATCACCAGGGTTCACCTGATACAATATCATCACGTTACCCAGGTGCTGATTCGATTCATATTGCGATTCTGTAAGTATCACAAATTTTATAAATATACTGTATATTAAACATTTTTGAGATTTTGTGTCAAATAATTTGCTCGTACCAGACATGAAGCTGTGCTGTCTGTCAGTGTGTGAATAGTTTGGAGCGAATCAAAAGAATCACAATACTTAACTAAATAGATTTTTTTCCCAACTCTAAAGTTTATGTTAAAGCAGTGGTGTCCAATCTTCTCCACAAAGGTTCTGTATATGTGTGTGTGTGTGTGTGTGTGTGTGTGTGTAGGTACTCATTCCAACCAAGCAGAACAGACACCTGGGTAGTTTATTGAAAACCAAGAACAACTAATTAAACAGGTGGAATCAGGTGTGGATTCTGCTTGGCTGGAATGAAAGCCTGCACACACACACACACACACACACATAGACCCTTTCTGGAGATGACTGGACTTCTTCCATGTACAAGTACAGCATGATGGCAAGAACAATGTACAGTATAACACGTATAAGGTCAGACATCGATATCAGATTAGGTCGAAGCTGGACAACGTGCCAGCTTTCACACATGGCCAGTTCATTTTCTAGACAAAAATACCATTTTAATCTAACATTAGCCAGCAGACCATGTAACCGTGTTCACCTTCCTCACCTATATTTAGAAACAAACCACACGATGCACATTAACCAGGAGCCAAAGTTCCTCTATTTACTCTGGATTTATGGTAATTCTATAGAAGCACTGATTGATCTGCCAAAGATGGGAATAGGCGGATATTCAGCTTGATCAGTAACCAGTTGATCCGTCTCATATATAGATATAATAGATATACTGTATAGTGTATATATCAGATTTTGTACCAGTCAATTGTGGGTTCTTAAGAGACGTGAAAGAAAAGTGTTCGCCTTATGGAGAGTTTGAATCCTGGCTCAGTCTAGGGAGCAGAGTGGCCATGCTCTCAGGGGGAAAGAGGGCGTACATACTATTTCTCAATAATTCCACTTACGCCACCACCTATGGAGAGCTGTGAATCAAAAGGAGACTGTTGACGCATTGTGATTTTTTAATCAATTCAATAGTACTAATGTTTATTGTTTGCTTTGTCTCAAGCCATTTTTTTAATTAAAATTTTGAAGTATTTCATTAACACTGAAATCCTGTGTAACGTATGCTGTTGATTGTTTAATCGTCATGTCTTGTATAAAGTGATAATCTTTTTTGCACCAGCCAGAGAATCAGTATTTCACCAAACAAGAAGAAGAAGAAGCCACATTCTTGCAAAATGCAAGAATTTGCAGAAGATGCAAAGCGGTCATGGTATGCTTCTTTAAGGAACTCATCTGTTTTAGACATTTTAACTTTTTGAAGTTTGCTTAAATAAATGAGAAAGTGTGAATTGATTCTGCATTGAAAGGTACACTGGGTCGGCTGGTGGCGCGAGGCTCAGAGCAAGCAAGTGATAGAGCTGATATTTGTTACCTCATTTTCGGTGGGAGGTTATTTGTACAAAAAAAGCTTTGTCCAGTAAAGAGCATCCTTTCTTTTTGAGATCAGTTAGAGTGAGAGAAGGTCTGTGTCCAGTTTTGGAGAAAATGTTAAACCTATTTAACAATACTGTACATGTTTTGTTATAAATATACAGTTGAATTTTCCATTAAAGAAAAATTACACAGAGGTTTGTGTGTGCGGTCAGTTAAAGTTCTTAGACCCATAATCATCAGGTCAGACAGTGAAATCGTTGGAAATCTGAATCTTAATATTTACCAGCAAGATGTTTTTTATTCATTTCTAGATTGCACAGTTCCATCTGACTGTTCCTGATATACTGTAGATACAGATATAAAGGATGACCGTTAAGCTTCCCTGAACACGTTAGTGCAGAATAAACACATAACCGAGCCTCACACACACATGTATTTAAATACTCGAGCAAGATTTCATCTAAACTAGGACGCTATATTAAACTGGCTCATATCAGTATTAATTAAGTGAATGTAATATAATGTAATGATGCTGATGCAGTGGTGTATTTCCACCTCCCACCCAGTGTTCCCCATACAGCCTCGGGATCCCAGCCAGAATAAAGCACTCACTGAACATAAGTGAGTGAATCCGAGCTGCAGAAATTTCCAGAAATCGGCTGACGGAGGCAGCACTGAGGCTCTACAGCGTCGCTGCCAAATTGATTCGCTTCAGTTCCTTCGGGCTAAGCGTGTGTGTGTGTGTGTGTGTGTGTGTGTCTACACTCACAGCTCCCGAGGGGGGAGGAAGCGCTCAGAGGGTTCAGAGGCTCTCCTCGACAGGAAAAATAAAGTCTGGTTATAGTCAATAAAGGGAAGAAGACTCCTGTTATTGTACTGAAGACGTTTCTGTTGGACTTTATCAGTTGGACTCAGAACCGCAGATCCGGAGAAAAGATACACGATCAGTAGACGCCGCCTTCTCACAAATGATTTGTAGTGCTGCCAAAATCCTTAGAATTAGACAGATACAGTAGAGTGGATGGTAGACTGACTGATATATACGCATGGATAGAAGGATGGACGGATGAATAGATAAACTGACAGACAGTCAGACAGACAGGTACAGTAACAAAAGGTTTTTCAAGGGTGCTTTAATCTCTGTTTTATACAGTTTATGGCTGAGAGCGTATCAAAAATAAACTGGTTTGTCTTTCTTGTATTGAGAGAAGCATTCAGGGTTGTACATTCTGTAGAAGCTTTAAAGGTTCTCATAGAGGAACAACGGGAGAAGGGTTCAAGACCGGTTCTAACCAGTCAGTGACATGTAATGTCATCATATGGCAGGGATCGGTTCAAAGAAGAGGATTTTTTTTTTGTCTTAAGTGGACAGATGGATCAATAGAAAGATATTTATTATTAGGAATTAGGCATATTTTTGAAATGTTTAAAGAAAGAAAGAAAGAAAAAAAAGATGGATGTATGATCAGTTCAAAGAAAGGGATTTTTTATGTTTGGGGATAAATAGATAGACGGATATATAAATTAATAAATAAATAAAGATGAATGGATATACAAATACATTGGCAAATAAATAAATCGCTACGCGTTTCTAAATAATAAAAACTCTGAAGTATATATACTATATCTCAGTATAGTAAATTTAAAACTTGCTTTCAGTTATGAAGCTTCCACATTAATGTGTTGGTTCCTATTAAAGGCCCACACTCTTTAAATATTACTTCAAACTTGAATTGGTAATACAAACTGGAAAACACTTTTTGCATACCATCTCTCTCCACTAGAGTGAAGGGCTCTGAGTCCCACCCATCATCAATATGTGCAGGCTGGACATCCAGGTGTCCATAAATGCACACTGTCTTCTTGCCGGGGTCTGTGCCTAGTCTGCCCAGGATTATAGGAGGAAGAGGAATCTCTTCACCACTTGCCAGCTAAGACAATCACAGACATGGTGTGTCACATGGGTGTGTCATTATCCAAAAGAAACCTTACTGTATTTTTAGCTTACACGAGAATTACTTTCTTTCACCAACCCTATAATTATAAAACCACAAATGTTTACAAAATAAAAAACAAAAATATACATTTTACTACAGATAACAATAATAGTGAGTCATTCATTCATGGTTGTGTGTTTTTTTTTTTTAATCTCATGAGTATACTATGATCTCTCTGAGGTTGACTATGCATAACAGGTTCACCAGACACAAACAGAAACCCCACCTTCTCTTTTCCGATATCTACCAACTCCACTGTGCCTCCCAGCCTCCTTATATCTTTGGCAGCCATCTCCATCATTTTCTTGATCTCTCCACGTTTCTCAGGCCAGGCTGAGACACTTTGCACAGCCACCCATTCAGCCAGGCGCTGCGTTACACAAAACCACTTGTAGTTAGAGATGCAGGGTCAACCAATAGAAACAAAAACTCATTTTTGTAGATTGGACAGTATAACCAGTTATGGAATCTTTCAATCAGCTAGAATATGCTAGTGTTAATGTATACTACAGGGTATTAAATAGCCATAATCCACATTTATAAGCAACAGAAAGAGCACGGTTTCGAATTGTGTTTGGCATTCTTCAATGGGGTGTATTGAGAAGCTGGAACAATTAAACAAACATACAGCTGTTAGTCTAAAAAGGTCTAGTAAAAGCTAGACTAAAAGGATGGTTTTGACTAGTGTTGCAATTAAACCCATAAAAATATAAATTGCAATATGAACCTGCAAACCTTTATTTGTTAGCATGAATAAATAAATATGTACATTTAATAGTTACATATCACAATAGCAATTATAGTTCCAGTTTTAACTCATGTTTAAATATTGTGTTTTTAAGGGTGTGTTCACACTCGTAGTTCAGTTCTCTTGGTTTGAAACAAAGCATAAAACAATACATTCATTTTGGTTCCCTAGGTTGACGATTTCACACTGGAATTTTAAAAATCAGACCAAGACACAACAGAAGGCATGTGGGTTATATATAATTGGTGGTATCTTCACCAGCTTAAAACTCACAAAGAGTTTATAAAATGTACTATTATAGATTGAAATCAACATTGAATTTTGCGACTCCCTTTTATCTGGACAGTCGCCAGTAGCAATCATCCCTATAAATCAATCAATTAATTCATCAATGAAGGAATGAAAGAATGGCAAGCTGCCATCTGTAATCCTTCAATAGAATCTCGCATTTCCTGCGTCTAACCAAACTTTGGTACAGTTGTTCTGTTAGTGTGGTTTCACTGGAAAAAGTGTGAACACTCCATTCCAAACAACTGAAGCAGAGTTCGTTTTAATCAAGCCAAACATGGCAAGAGTGAACACACCCTAAATTTTAGCTCGTCTGTGTATCTATTGTCTTCTAGGTATTTAACCTCTATTCCTCATTTTGTGACCTTAAGACGAAGGATTAAAGAAGATTCAGTCACTAAACCAGAATGATCAGATGCATCACTTATATTCTGTAATCAATAGATTTTGTGGGAACTTTTAGAAGATATAAAACCACCGTAATATCTACCTGAACATATTGGTCCTGGTGTTCATCCACATATTTAAAGAGTTTTGGAAGGTAAGACATGGTGCTGTAATGATGCAGTCCTGACGCCTAATGCCGAAGTGTCACGTCTTGCCCCTTTACAGCACAAAGACTTTGTATTACAGAAATGGACTTTATAACTGCTGACAACTTCACTTCTTTATCAAAGCTGCTGGGTTAAAAGATAAGGAAACCCAGGAAGAGACGATTATTCATTAATAACTCAAAACACTTACACTGTTTCAAATAATTAATGCCACAGTACAAAATAAAAGAAATAACAACAGAGAATTAGCACACTGTTACCAGAGATTTCACGGATGAATATGGATTAATTTAGAATCAATTATTAGACTAAATTATTAAGCGTATAAACGATCACCTGGATAAACTACTCCCTTTAGTCTTCTTACTCTGGCATAAAATGCATGCGATATTTTTACTTCCGCTTTAGACGCTCTCCAGAAACAACCAATCAAATATCCCCATCCATATATAGGTTAAAATTGACACTTCCGTGGACCAATAGGATTTCGTCTGTAGACCGAAAGAGTCACGCCTACCACAGGATAATCACATGAGCAAAAAAAACCGCTAGAGCTGAAATTCGCAACAGTTGCCAGAAAGTCACGTGGCAGATTTAACATAATCAAGGATAAATGTAAGAAGTCGTTCATATCTTATTTTTTTATTATGTTGGTAATATATCTGAGTTATCAGATACTACAGGGGGAGCAACAAGATGCAAAAACAAGCATAATATTTATTACCATTTTGTAATCAACTTATATACAATTGCACGTTAGTGATTTATGATGTTAGAAGCGAAATGTTCGGAGTTTAACACAGTCTAGTGATGTGATTCGTTTTGGTGATTCGAATCATTTGGTTCGGTACAATAAAGTGATTCAAATCTTTTACTTTTACTTTTGTTTTGTTTTTTCATTCAATTTCAATTTGCAAACATTCATTGTAATTAAGCTTTTATTTCATTTTATTTCATAGAATTAACAAAGATTTTATATAAACATGGATATACATACAGTATATAGTGCCATGAACAAATAATATATGAATAAATTAACTTTTGCACGATATTCAAATTTTTCAAGTTTCACCTGTGTATATATATATGATTGCAGGTCAGAGTGCTTTAACTTGGGACCTCACCAACAGCAACCGGTCAGCAACAGACTCTGCAGCGTCTCAAGGAGGAAAAGAAAAGTAGATATGACATAACAGAGGACACAGGAAGAACTGGCAAATACACCAAAAAGGCTGAAAAGGGCACATAACGTGACCATTGCAGTAAGTTTGCTTTAATCATGTTTTTTGTAAAGTTATATAAAGTTAAAAACTAATCTTTTATCTCATGTGTATTGTTCCTCTGATTGTTTGTTTGGCCTGAACAGTCTTAAAAAGGTCGCAAAATCAATATATGCTTCTGTCTATTTTCTTTTTAGCATTCACGTAAAAACCTTTATAAGCTATTTTGCAAAACAATGTAAGTTAGTGTAAGCCATTAAAACTTTTCCACTTTTACTTTTATTTACAGGAATCAGTATGACGTCTGCATAACTCAAAAAACAATTTGCACAGATATGCACAGATATGATTTTTAATTAGCAATTTGCACAAAGATGATGAGTTGTATATAAATATTTCGAAATAGCTTTTTTTTTTTTTTTTTTTTTAAATGGTTATTATGAATGTAACATAATCATGTCTGGCTTTCTCCTCTTAACAGGGTAAATTCCTCCCACAATCAAATGGTGACCTCACACATTCTAAAGGAGTTATGTGTGAGTTTTGCTGATGTTGACCCAGAGGTTTTCAAAAACATTTTAAATGTTTTAAGTACATTTTAAAAATTGGATTATACATTTAATTTAGTGTTCTGTTCAGCATCCTGCAAGATATATTAAAAAACACTAAGGAGAAAATGTTCAATGGACCAGCCTGACAAAGCAGAACTTGTTTGGCCAAAAACAAAGAAAGAAAGAAAAGAGAAAGTTCAGGAATTTTGAAAATGTTGATACTTTTATTTTCTACTCCACTTGAATTACTACTTCTCTGGTCTTTGTAACCAAGCCTGGGTTCTTGAACCACCTCCACACAGAAGCCCACAACTGTCACCTCTGTGCCAGGAGCAATAGAAAAGGCTGGAAGCAAACCCACACTTGTTGCCAACCATCACTTTCATATGATGGCACAGAGTGACATGGCTGACACAGAATCAAGCGATAGTTTATTTATTAAACTGTAATTTATTTCACTTTTATTGTTCATACAGCTTTATATTCGATATTATATTTTTTATTATTGTTATTTTTACTTGTTGCTGGTGGTGTAGGCTTAGTTCCCGTTCCTGTGTGCATGGAGTTTGCATGTTCTCCCTGGGCTTGGTGGGTTTCCTCCAGGTACTCCAGTTTTCTCCCACAGTTTAAAGACCTGCACATTAGGCTAATTGCCATTCCCAAATTGCCCGTAGTGTGTGAATGAGAGAGTGTGTGTGTGTGTGTGTGAGTGTATGTGCCCTGCGATGGATTGGCACCCTGTCCAGGGTGTACCCTGCCTCGTGCCCTAAGCCTCCTTGGATAGGCTCCAAGCCCCTGTGACCCCAAACACAGGGCGATGAGCGATGAGTATTTATACTTATAATTTGGATATTTAGGGCCCAAGCACTATAGGGTGCGCAGGACCATCTTGTTTTCCTAAGGATTTTTTTCCACCCTTTTGGGCTTTTTGGGTGTCTTAACATGCTCAAAAATTCATGAAAATTGGCAGACAGGTTGGAATCTGCTGCCATGAGGATGCCTGAGCCCGGGGCCCTCAAACGAGATTTTGCTGCATAACTCATACACACTTGCACGTATACACATGAAACTCGGTACACATTTGGAGCTCATTGAGCCGAACAACTTTCGCAATGCATGTTCTGGGCTTAACTGAACAGGAGGCTGGTTATTTTGGGTCATTCGCAAGAATGCACCTGATGGATTTTGATATACTTCTCCTAGGGAATTTATACGATTGCCACCAAACCAGACCATTGTGATCTAAATACATCGAGGATGCATTGAGACATTGAGACATCTTAAACAGGTCAGCTGTGATGATGCCTTAAATATATGCTGAAAAGTGAGTAATAACTTTGTGTGCCTTATATTGAGTGACATTATATTCAGTGACCCGTTCAGTGACATCACGTTCAGTGACATTATAGTGTGATGCTTTTTTCCAGCATCTGCGGCCTATTCTACACACACATCTCTCTCTCTCACACACACACACACACACACACACACACACACACACACACACACACACTAATATCACACACATACATACTCACATCTCTCTCTCTCACACACAGAGACACACACACATGCACGCATAAACACTCATACATCACACATATACACACTCACATCACAATTGTTAACACTCACTCATTCACACACACACACACACACACACATACACACACAGTTGACATGACAAATATTTAGGGCCCAAGCTGACATCAGCCCTATTACATCATATTGTGTGAAGTGTGCAAGTTGCTCGGGCGGCGATGGCTTTTTGTAGGTCTTAACACGCTCAAAAGACAAACAGGTTGTCGGTGCGCCTGGGAGACGATGGCACAGGGTGCTTGGGCCCGTCATTGTTGCTTGCAACTAAATTTTAATTTGTGTTTGTTTTTTTTTATATTTTATTATTGTAATGAAAGATAGCAAAAGTCCATCACTGTCTAAGCATTTATATTGTGAATAGTACTGAAGGCCTGTAAGTATATAAGCAGGCCTACATATCTGGGGTTGTGGGTGGGCTAAAATGTAAGCCCAAACAATAAGATAAATGCGAATGCATACAGTGGTCCAATAGCTGAGAAGGTTTTGGGTTAGGCTAAAAGAAGAAGAACCAATAAAAAGTTTTAGGTTGAATCTGACTTGAAAGAGCTCAAGGTGTGAAATGCAAATACAGATGTGGACGTATATGGACAAGAGGAATTTGGCCAGTATTTTTCTGAATATATCCCAAAAATCAGTGGAATTTACAGGAATTTACTGGTAGAAATACAGCTCTTTTCATGCAGTATAGTTAATTATTGAGAGTGGAGAATAAAATGTTAGGATCATTCCTAATTTTTCTCTGTTGTCTGACAAATTTCAAAGAGAGAAAGAATAAGGGGAATGCTACGCTGTATTCTTTCTTGTACCTAGATCCCTGTACTGCCCATTTTTCCGGTAAGCTATAAGTAAGTGTTTCCGATATTGGCTTAACTTAACATGCTGCATCCAAATAGCTGAGGCTTGGAAGATATTTCTTCTTTTGCACTTTTGAGTTCCAAAATCAAATCACCCAATTTCTGAAGTTTAGCATGGTCCTTATTGCTAAGCCAGGGTGTCTTCCAGCCTTTTTACAAGGCGCCTTCAATTACTTCAGGACTCCTGTAGCATTCTTCAAATATATATGCCACGCTATCTGCAGTCCAGCAAGGGGGTTGACCACATGCGCTACACAAATTCTTTTTACCCATGCTGACGATTCTGGTCCTAGCCACTTAACTATCAAATCAAATGCTTCTCTGGGTGAAAAGCTTCGTACTGCTCAGAAAAGAAGTTTACCATATCCAATAATTTTCAGGTAGATCAACGAATGTTAAAAGACCTGAACTGTCGGTTTCCTTTAAAATTAGGTGCTCTGTATCATCATTGAGTGCTTGACACCAGTGTTGCCAACTATTTTCAATGGAAAGTAGCTAAAGTCTGCTCGAAAAGTCGCCAAATGTCGCTAGATGACGTC
>JAOTRS010000029.1:4404583-4416536 GCA_028565755.1 Dinotopterus cunningtoni | reverse complement strand
ACTTTTGGAAGTACACATGATAAATTGGTTCTGAAAACTTTTAATTTAAAAACTCTTTTTAAGAGGGTAATTTATTGTCTTATAACAAATCACCCTCATAAACACTTAAATTTTTTGTGCAGATCAACTGAGTGTTTCCCTATCGAAAGAAGTTTAAGAAACCCTAAATATTCAAAGAAAAGCTTAAACCTGAAAGAAGCACTTTTGATTCAGTCTAAGCACATTGTTTTCCATTACAGGGGTCTTTTCCTATTTTTGTTGTACACTGTCGTGGGAAGGTGGCTTAGTGGTTAGCCTTGTCAACTTGCACCTCCAGGGTCCTGGTTTGATTCCCTGCCAGGTTTAATTCCTGCCTCTGTGTGTGTGGAGTTTGCATGTTCTCTCCCACTGTCCAAAGATTTGCAGATTATTGCGATGGATTGGCACCCTGTCCAGGGCATACCT
The DNA here is from genome assembly GCA_028565755.1 of Dinotopterus cunningtoni. NCBI lineage: Eukaryota > Metazoa > Chordata > Actinopteri > Siluriformes > Clariidae > Dinotopterus > Dinotopterus cunningtoni. The sequence goes on along the minus strand of JAOTRS010000029.1, from coordinate 4,416,092 downwards.
CGCCTCGTGCCTTAAGTCTCCTGGGATAGGCCCTGTATACAGGATTAAGAGGTATAGACAATGAGCGAGAGTAAGAGAATGCAAATCACATCATATGTTTTATTATTTTTTTTTATTAATAAGCGTTTTCAAATATGTTATTGTTGCTACAATAACAATGGATTAACATGTGTAATTGTTGAAAGATGATACAGTATAAGCTTTCTGTGTCTAGTTGTTTATTAAGCATTTTGGAAGGCTTTCCTAGTCCAATTAAGTGGTAAAGCTGTAACTTTAAGTTTTCTGGCATGGAAAGGTCTTCAGGACTGAGGACATTGTAGTTCGGTTGTACTGTAATATGAAAAGCTGCATTTTCCATCTTTTATTATGAAGAGACAGGACAAAATGTTGTAAGTGATGACAATAACCATATAAAAATCATATACCATGGACAATCCATGTTAACATGAACATATATTAAAAAGGAAAAGCATTGTTCAATAAAGAAAAATGTAATTGGATGGAAGTTGATGTGTTATCAGAGCAATAAACCTCTTTGGTCCATGATGTTAAAGTAATCAAATTAACTCGTCTTCCTGTCAGGCCACACCACATCAGCATTTCATTAATTACTTTCCTACAACAGGCACACCCCGTCATGTTTTATTTCTTATGGTAGACTTCTACTATGAAGGCCTGTTTCTTTTTTCTTTCGGAATTATTCAAATTTTAAAGCATTCCTTAAATGAGGAACTGTTTGATGTCTCATTTCATTCGGAAACATGTACAAAAACCCAAGAGAACACTTTACAGGAGAACGGCTCTTAATTACTGCCATAAATCTAAGGCATAAACAGCCATCCAGGCAGAGATAACAAGCAAAGTGCTGAGTCACAGTCCTTTATCAAGCTCATTCATTCACTCTTTATGTAAAGAGGCTGTAATTGCATAAGCATATGCACATAAGTAACTATGGACCATAAAGGTTTTCCATATTTAAACATGATTTGCTTAGACTGCACAAGTTAGCTTCTGACAGTTTATTTTAGAACTTAATTTCTAGTTCCTGCAGTAATTTCTTTTGTAAAAATTACCTTCGCCTGCTGGTAGGCCAGAAATATGTTCCGCATATCTGTGCTCTATAATTTGTCCTTTTTGGACGATAACCATGAGGTATGACGTGGTGCTGCATGATCAGGGATTAAAAATAGGTCCTATCCGAATAGAGTAATTTTAGAGTAATTTATTATTCAGAGCTAGCTAAAATTATTAATATGCAACCAAGCTTCAAATAGTGAGCCATCCACATCAGTGAGACAGCAGCATTCATGTAGTCCCGTATTGATGCTTTTAGTGAACCACTGACAATTCGGCTCTCGTCTCACTTCAAACGCCATTCAGTCCTGACTGCCCCCTCATCAGCATTCACTACATGGTTTATTCATGATCATTTATTGTGCATTTAAGAACCACTATTACTACCGAATGCAAATTTCCACATGATTTCCTGATGAGACTGGTTCATAAAAATGGAAATTCTGTCGTATGAAGATGATCATTACACAGTGTATGTGGCTTGCTAAACACAATCTACCAGAATGATTTTTGTAGGGTCATCCAGAAGCTCTCTGACTGCACAAGTACACTAAACAGTTTGCATTTATGTAAAATAACAGGATAAGTCAATAAGACATTAGTGTCCTCAATAAACCTTGTTTTTTTTTTTTTGCACTTATGAACACTTTATAAACACAGTACAAGATAAATGGAGACCATTCCCCCCAAGCCAGAGTCTTTTTTTTATTTTTTATTATTTATTATTATTTCATTATCTCCTCTACATGCACTTCTAATGTTATGTACCATCAGTGGTATTCAGTGTTCAGGTCTTCAAAATCAGTTACTATTTTAAAACAGAAGACAGGTTGATGCTTACCAGGTAGAAAAACTATACCGGGAAAATAAAAGTGTAAAACAGGCATGGAATAAAATCACTCTGCGATCTATTTCTTTCTTCCACTCTTATCTGGCGGAAACGAAGCCGAAGCCATTAACTCCGCATGCCACTCAACAATTTGTCTTCAGACTTCTTCCTTCGCGCTTGTGTAGAAAACATTCAGAAAGAAGAACGTTTCCATTTCCCCAAGACCCGGCATGCATGAATCAGCTGAGTTTAAATCAGAAACGATAAAACGTATGGCTGACGTTCGAACGGGATATTGAAAGACGAGTTATTTCAGGCACTTATAAAAATCTTCCGAGTCCTTGGCTACACCGTGCTTCATTGTGGATTATGCATTGTACAACGGTTCCTGTCACTTTTAAGCACTACACGGTGTGTGAGTATATATGGAACTTCTTCTGCAAGACAGAGCAACAGACATTCAACAACAATGCTTTAAAGGGATCTCCATCTGCTGTCGTCTTTACGCAAGTGTTAATTCTAAAAACACAGTATAGAACTGTAAACACACAATCAGTTAGGATTTTTATTAAAAGGGTTATGTTTAAAGCACCTTGTGGCTAAAACTCTCCCAGAAAATTAGAAATTAATTAAATTAAATTAATCAAATTTTTTTGTTGTTGTTGGTGGGGTGGAACCATCAGTAGTAAATCTTTTATACTTTTAACTATTTTTCTCATAGTAACATGGATATACTACACAGATCAACCATAACATTAAGACACGAAACATTAAGCCCAATATAAATGACTTTGGGGTGTGCTGTGGTGTCGGGCACCGAGACATTAGCGGCAGTTCCTTTAGGTGCTTGGGTTGCTGGTTGGGGACACCAGACTTGGATCAGACTTGTTTGTGAATGCTTGGAGGGATTTAGATCCGGGGAATTTGGAGGCCGGGTCGTCCCTGTGAGCTCCAAATTCCCCCCCGGGCTATGGTACGCTGGGTGTTCTGGTGCTTTTCCATCGTGGCCAGTATTGTTCTGCTTTCCTGTGGGATTTGGCCAAATTGGTTGACCTTTGGTCCTTTGGGTGAGCCTTGGGATGCCCATGATATAACTGGTGATCAATGTTACTGATGTCACCTGTTAGTGGTCATAATGCTAAGGCTGATCGGTGTACACCTTTAAAATGATTTGTGCTACATAAATGGACCGCTATTAATTTTAGAATAAAGCGTCAAAAGGTACACTACTATTGCACAATATAGATTTTTTTTTTGCTCAAACTGGATCTGTCTCTCATGACATTTGCTTTACATTTGTAATTGCATACCAGTCCTCCAACACACAGCGTATCAATTTCGTATGATTTACATGTCACATCGACCAAAGTCATATTTGTGACACATTCCATCATAACAAAAGCAACAAATGACCAAGCTAGTAGCCCAAACCTGCATCAGTTTGCTTTGGAGATCAGCAAACAGCTCGGCAGCTGCACATAATCAGGTCGAGAAGGCAAATACAAAAAAGCCAAATGCCCAGCTGTTTTTGCAGCCATTACTGGCACTGCTTTGCCAAGCGATATGTGGGCACGGGAAAGAAGCCAGCAATGATGGGACCGCGCTCTGGAGGGAGTATTTATATGAGAGAGTGTTTCTTGGGCAATGTAGCCACATTAATTTTTGGCTGTGCTTTGCCTTTTCTTAAACAACTCTTTCGAATATACTTAATTATGGTAGCAATCTGCAAAAAATTACAGATTTCTTCATCCTTCCACTGAATGTAATCATTGCCGTGACTAGACATTAACGAGAATAAAAGCATGTGCATTAGAAAAAGGTCACATGATCATTCTCGTTCATGTTGCATGGCCGCATTCATGGATCTTGGTCAGATCTAGGACTACATATGAATGTGGCTTGGGTCTAATTTGAAAACATTACATTTAATTTTTAGGCAAGTCTATTACATGAGCAGCAAATCTGATTCGTGTCACTTCAACCTGGTGAGTTGAACCAAGACATAATTAAAAAAAGATGTACCTTAGAGAGTGTACCACCAAAGCAGTTACCAAAGTAAAAATTTAATTGGCTTTTTATCTTAGAGTGTAGCAAGGAGGGACATGAATTATTTTTCATTATTTTATTTTTATTTTATTATTTGTCCTAATCACCTTCCTCCTATACCTACTACTATCTCAGGATTGTATCATTTGTTGCTTCCTGTTTTTGTGGACCACTGAGATGGCAGTGAGTACGCCCTATCAGGAGAATAACAGCTGGAGACTGACATCTGCAGTTAATTGTTCACATTTGGCTGGTTAAATTACTGTACGCACATGATGATGTTACGGAGACTGACCGCACTGCCCTCATCGTTCCTCTTATGACATCCCATAATTACTACGCAGGTCTCACCTCCGGAACGCGGAAGCAATATGGAAATTGGTATCTGAGCCGGAGGTTTCAATTTTTCCATTTCATTTCATGGAAACACATCACTCATTCCAGACTCTTTGTTCATAATATTGATGGCTAATATGAAGTTGATGATGGCTGTTGTATACACGATGGTTATTAGAGACACCAATAATGAGCCTGACTGCCAGCCTGTGAAGACCCAAGACAAAAATATTGACTCTGTGTCACTGCTTAGGCTCTCTGGAGCCCGAAGAAATCAACATTGACACTCTAAGATTACACTTTTTAACAAGCACAGATTAACAACAGTGAGGTAATGGAGATTACGTAAACATGACCTTTTTCAGAAGGTTGGAAGAAACGTCCAATTTCAGTTTCTGAAGCACTGTGGCCTTTCTTCTTTGATTATCAATTAGCTAAGAAAGTCTATGGAGTTTAAAGGGAATCAAATGTTTTTCATGCGTTTTTTAAAACCACATCCTGAACAATTGTGTGTGTGTGTGTGTGTGTGTGTGTGTGTTTGTGTTTGTGTGAAGTTATGTGTGTATAATATTTCACCTTTCTGTATGTAGCTACCATATGGCCCCAGACGTACGCTTCCCTGTGCAGTATGAGGAGTGTGTGCAGGTGGCACGTCACTTCCTGCAACCTGAAGTCTTGGCACATTACTTCGTGGACCCGGGGCGAGTTGCTGTGTGTGGTGACAGTGCAGGGGGAAACCTTGCTGCTGCAGTCACACAACGGGTGAACTTTAACCCATCCTTCTCCGACTTGTTACTATTTAAGAAGGAAAGAACATTGTGGAGGTTGGAGTGATTGTTCTGGTCATTCCTGGTGTAAATAATGGGTAAAGAGTGAGTGTGGTCATGTTGTTATAGGTTCTCCATACTTTTCAGCAATCACTAGTTGATTCCAGGTACCATAACTGTGGGGTCTTTTAAGATAAAGCTCTGGCCCCTGCTGTACTCTTCATTATAACAGGTACCTACAAATAGCCTGAACGTATTTATCCTGGCATTATTTAGGACATGGCAGGTTATAAAAAAAAACATCAGTTTCCTCAAGTACTGGACTGTGAGACCATTCAGTGGGTTATCATAACACTGTAAAACCCCACCATATAAAACAAAAGAGGGAACTGTGTGTCCAAGTAGGTCTGGCCTGGCTAACCCATTGAACATGTGCTAAGGATTTTACTTCAAGCCTGAGTTCATGACCTTGCTCAAGGTCCAAAACATTGGCAGTGGTAGAGCTGGGATTTAACCTCTCAACAGCCTGATCAGTGGCCCAGTAGTCTAAAGTTTTAGGCAACAAGACAACCTCCGTATCTTAGCCCCTTTGGGACACACGTGTGTGCAGCCAACAGATGAAATTAGACTATTCCAGATCTCAAGGGATTCCTCCAGTGCTTCAGCTGTCACTACATGAGTATAGATGGGGAAAAGGATCAGAATGTTGCTTTGTAGACTTTGGCAATAGTTCCTAAAGTTTTGATGGCCAAGAATTTAACACTATCTTGGCAGCACAAGTGACCCGGGGGCAAGAATGCATGTCACCATTGATTTCATGCACGTTTGTACACTGGCTACAATTTTTAGATAGTAATTTCTCAAAACAAATAATACAGCAGCTTTCTGCTTGCACTATGCTTAAGCTTTGCTCAGCTGTCTGCTTAGAAAAAGAGAATGCAACCATGTTTGTGTTCACGCTGCTCATGTCTAATGCATCTGCAGTAACAAATGGCATTTCCTGGCTAAAGTGTGTGTGTTCAAGCAGAAAAAAACCTTTTAAATATGCAGGACACAGGGTCCAGGAGCAGGGTCAGAAACCTGTAAGTTAAACAATGAGCTAACTTACCCATTATGCCATATCCTTTGCAGCGGACTAAAAATTTGTCATATTAAACTCAGATTGTTGTTATAATTTCTCCTTGCCTTCTTTTGGTCTAGATTGGCCAAGACACCAGACATGATGTGATGGAGAGCAGCAGTGAAAATGTGATGAACAACATCCGTGATGATGCAAGGAACAGCAGTGGAGATGGTGGGGTAAAGTTTAAGTTACAAGTGTTGATCTATCCTGTGCTTCAGCCTTTGGACTTCAATACGGCATCCTACCAGCAGAACTGGGGAATCCCTATCCTTTACCGTGACCTGATGGCACGGTACTGGTTAGAGTATCTGGGTGCAGACGGGTCCCTGCTTGACACCATCCTCCTGAACAACCACACCGCATTGGACGACTCTCAAGCCAACCCTCACCGCTCTAAAGTCAACTGGACATCGATGATCCCTGAGCACATGCGCAAACAGTATATGGCCATCTTCCCTCAGACCGGTTCACCCTCCGTCCTACAGGACATCCCTGCGATGCTGGACCCACGGGCTGCTCCACTGCTTGCCGAACAGGAAGTACTGAAGACAGTGCCATCTGCTTATATCATGACATGCGAACATGACGTGCTGAGAGATGATGGAATGATGTACATACGGCGATTAGAGCTCGCTGGCGTCTCTGTCATGCATCGACACTATGACGACTGCTTCCACGGCTGCGTGAGCTTTGCCTTCTGGCCATTGTACTTCTCTGTAGGGATACGAGCTATAGACGATTACATTGCGTGGCTTGACACACACCTGTAGATGTGACCTTTAAACACACTTTCACACTGTATATGTTTCAATGTTGCTGTACTTCACCTAGTGGTGGTGAAAAAAAACAACAATTAGATTAAATATTATAGCCTCTGTCTTGTATCACATTTTTAAAGAGGCATGGGCCATACACCAAAACCCTCTCTCTAGTGACATCCACCTGGCCACACCCCTTCACCTCTTCCTGGGGTAATCTATATGGCTCCACTTCTTTATTCTTTTCTCAGGACAGCTTCCTGGCCCCTCCCCTTTTCCCACCTTTTCACTCTGAAGGAATCCACCTGACTCCACCCCTTTAGACCTCCCTCATGAGCTGTCTGCTGTCTCCTTGTCCTCACCTCTTTGTTAAGACATCTACCTGACCTAGGAGTGTAGAATGAAAAGACAGAAATAACAGATCTTAGAATTTTAAGCTCTGATTATCGATGGAACAATAAATTTGAAACAAAACTATCTCTGTAGTATTTATAGCTAAAGTTTTGAGAAGCTGATGATGTAACAAAAGCAATTAAAAATATAAAGGTACTTACAAAATTGACCAACTTGACACCTGAATTGTAAGTTTCAAACTAAATTACAGACTTAGGACATTATAGACAGAATCACAATTCTTCACACATTCTAATTTCTATATTGCATTTATGTACTGGACATAACTCTATAAATATTTATACAGTCATCTGACTTGCGTTCCTTGCTTAAGCTTTATTGCAAACTATGTCTATGATCTACACTGCCAGTCAAAAGTTTGAACACCCTTCTAACTTTATGATCGTTCCTGATTTCTATTTCTTACTACACTGTAAACCAATGCTGAAATGGTTTTGCAAATGCACTTGACAATACTGATTTAGCAAAAACTGTTCCAGAACAGCTGACCTCCGTGTCTTAAAATAACCAATGACTGGTGTTGTTGTTGTAACTTAATTACCTAATAATATATGTGTTATTTCAAAGTTTTGAAAAAAAAAAAGTATTGTTCTAGAATGTTGTTGTTAGTCATTCAGCTGCTGCCGGCGAGAGGTCATAACAATGGACCATCCAATCTCCACACAACTTGGCACAGGTTTTACGTCGGACGCCCTCTTTGATGCACCTCTCCTATTTTATCTGGGCTTGGTACTGGCACTGCTAAAGTTTGGATATTGGTTTGGAATTGGACCTGGGCCTTCCGCTTGACAGGCGAGAAACCAATGTCCAAATGTTTGACTGCTACCATATGAAATCGCTTAATAAACTTATTATATTTACTACCATTACCTGCGAATGGAGTGTGCCGTCAACACGCTGCCACTCCTCATGCTGCTCCAATGTTTTAGCAGCCCTTATTTCTGCCTGTCGTATGCGCCGTCGCTGGAGACGCTCTGCAGTCTGACCCGTGGGATTCAGGAGCCCTGAGCTCGGCTTGATGTACCAGTTTCACCGTAGACGACGCTGCCTAGTGTTACATTCAGTGACATACAAGTTTTCGCCATAGATGATGCTAGCTACTGTTACATCCGGTAAGAACACACACCTGTGGCAGAACTACCTGCGCAAAAAGACACCAACAAACAAACAATTTCTGGTTTATATATTTATATAGAGGGAGGGTTGCATCAGGAAAGACATCCGGCATAAAACCTGTGCCAAGGTGTTGTGCGGATTGGATGGTCCGCAGTGGCGACCCGTCAACACGAGCGGCCGAAAGATTAACAACAAAGTATGATTAAATGTACTGTTCGCTCTCCCACTTTCTCTGCATTGCCATGTATATTTTACATTGTTATGTACAAGCATTAGAAAATTGTATTTTTCTTTTTGGCTGTAAATAAAATATGCTGGCTACATTATAAGCTGTAAATGTTTGCAAATTTTCCTTTTATATTTTAGTTATATACTATGCGTTTATTAATTATTTTGATAAACTATGGCATGTATGGATACAGTGTACACACATACATTTAGTACATTGTATGCACTGCTTTTTCCTTTTTCACACACACACACACACACACACACACACACACACACACACAAAATCTAGGAATCTAGGTTAAAGTTTATGTCCATAAATACTCAGACATTCTTTTACTCTTCACTGATATGAGGTTTACACTTCACATTACATTTCAACCACGTGATTTCATTTTTTTATTAACAGTTATAATAAAATAGTGTAGTTAATCAGAGAATATTCAAACACTCACAACCTCTCAAACCACCAGGTGGTATTAACAGTTATAGTATAATGCTGCATGTTAACATCTTAACTGATTTGTCATGATTGTGTTCATGATTTAAGTTTAAACCCCAGGGGTTTTTTGTAGAATAGAAAATATAATTATGTTCACTGCATGAAAAGAGCCTAATCCGGAGGTATTTGGAAACAGTAAACTCCCACCTAATATTAAGTTTGTCAGATGTGTACGGGTAAAAACTCCCAGGTTACAAAAAAAAATTTAATATCCAGAGGCAACCATGTTACTCAAGTCAACGGACACACCCGGGAAACCGTGGCAAATTACAGCTATGTGTGAGAACTGCAGGTTACTGGCTGCCTTTCATATGTTAATGGTTGGCTGTTGTAAGTGATTAGATGCCTGCTGTGATTCTAAAGGAGGGAAAAGCTGACTGTAAGCAAATGATTGCAGGTCAGAACGCTTTAGCTCGGGACCTCACCAACAAACTGGAAGACTCTGCAGCGTCTCGAGGAGCTCGACAGGGAAGTGGATATGATACAACAGAGCACACAGGAAGAACAGCCAAATACAAGAAAGGCTGAAAAGGGCACACAATGTGACCATCGCGGTAAGTTTGCTTTAATTGTGTTTTTCTAAAGTTAGGGCTTCTACTCTTTTATCTACTGTGTATTGTTCCTCTCATTGTTTGTTTGACCTGAACAGTCCTAAAAGAGTCACAAAATCAATATATTCCCATGTTTATTTTCTTTCTATCATTCATATAAAACCCTTTATAAGTTATTTTGCAAAACAATAGAAGTTGGTGTAAGCCATTAAAACTTTTCCACTTTTTTTACAGGAATCAGTACAACGTCTGCATAATTCAAAATAACATTTGCACAGATATGAGCCACAAACTGGGTGAATTTTATATAAATATTACAACATAACTTTGGTATTTTGTATTAAATGGTCATTATAAATGTAACATAATCGTGTCTGGGTTTCTCCTCTTAACAGGGTAAATTCCCCTCACAATGAGATTGTGACCTAAACCTTCTAAAGGAGTTATGTGTGAGTTTGGCTGATGGTGACCCAGAGGTTTTCAAAGGTATTTTTAATGTTTTAAGTACATTTTAGACATTTGATTATACTTTTAATGAAGTGTTGCTATTAATATGTTTTGTTCTGTTCAGCATCCTGCAAGACATATTATGAAACCCTAAGGAGAAAATATTCAATGGAGCAGCCTGACAAAGCAGATCCGAGAGAATCATTTAAAGCTTTGGCCAAAAACATACATTTGTTTTATATATTTCATTTTTGTGATAAAAATATCTATTGCATACTTTGCCATTTGCACACAGACATATTTATATTGTCACTTTCATGCTGCTCTTTTCACAGTTACTTAGGTTTTTGCACAATTAATACTGTTTGCACTGTTGTCACTTTGCCACATATAAAATTGCACATCATGACTGAACTGCAATTAACCTGTTTTTTTTTTTTTTTACTTTTCATTTATATGCTTAATTATAGACTTCTTATATATCTTGCAGTGTTCTTAGATTTTCATTGCACTAGTAACTGGTCAGGTCAGCTCTCACATCACACTGTGTATACAGACTATATGTAAGATATACAGTGTGCAATCCACAACCTGTCTCTGTGTTACTGTCTTTATGACTGCTGGATATCTGGAATTTCCTTTGGGATCAATAAAGTATCTATCTGTCTATCTGTCTGTCTGTTAAAAGTTCATTACTGTCTAAGCATTTATATCAAAGGCCTGTAGTTAGATAAGCAGGTCTACATATCTAGGGTTGTGGATGGGCTGAAATTTAAGCCCAACCAATAAGATAAATGCAAATACATACGGGGTCCAATAGCTGATAAGGTTTTGGGTTGGGCTAAAAAAAAAGAAGAAGCAATAAAAAGTTTTAGGTGAAATCTAACTTGAAAGAGCTCGAGGTATGAAATACAAATATCTATTGGGTGTGAAAGAATTATCTGCCATGGCAACAGTCACACATCTGAAACGGTACAGATGTGGACGTATACAGACATGTGGAATTTGATATTTTTCTGTCAGTATTTTTCTGGATATATCCAAAAATCAGTGGACTTTACTGGTCCTTTTCATGCAGTGATTAGGCTGATTATAAAGATTTGTGGACTTTTCTGCCCTCTGATGGTGATGCATAAGCGGTACAAATATTCTGTAACGTATGCAGCATTTGATTTTTCCATAGGCTTTTGTCCTTTGACATTTATAACGTTTGTCTTAATTAAATTACAGCCACAAAAACATAGTTACAGTGGCTTGCAAAAGTATTCGGCCCCCTTGAACTTTTCCACATTTTGTCACATTACAGCCACAAACATGA
>JAOTRS010000029.1:4344580-4354914 GCA_028565755.1 Dinotopterus cunningtoni | reverse complement strand
CACACACACACACACACACACACACACACACACACACACACACACACACACACACACACACACACACACACACCATGTGAGGGTGCAAAAACATGTGTAGCAGCATGATAAAGTGAAATAGTGCAGTCCAGGGAGATAATCACACTTGGGAAGTGTATAGGGGTGTGTGTTTATACATGTAGCAAATTAACAGAAATACATTTAAATTTAGTGGTAGACCTAATCTACTTTGGACATGTCAAAAAAATTCTACTAAGTAATTCTACTTGCTTATAATAGACCTAAGGGCAGTTTTTGAAGTGTTAATCTAAGGAAAAAAGGGTTTCTTTCTAATTACACATATACATGTAGCTGTAGGAATATTAAGAGTCACGACCGACCATTGCTACTGGGAAAATTCTTACAGCGTTATGAGAAAACAAAGCAGGAACGTGTCCAGGAACTCGATTTATGTTAAGGAGAATTCAAGAAATCAAGAAAAACTTCCTCAAAAAAAAGTTATAAACACTCTGGGTCCAAACGTAATAATGTCAACAATGCCTCATTTTGTGTCTAAAAGCTGAGCTTCAGAGTGATCTAAAACCGGACCTTGCTCCACAAGCTCAGGAAAACAAAAGCACGGAGGTCTCACGCTCCGTTCCAATGCGCTACTGGAAAGCAGCCAGTGCACCTGTCGCAGACTTCCACTTTTAACCACAGAACATTAGTTTTCCCGAAGTAGCAAGACTTGAAGTGTGTTTTATGTTCTCACTGCCAGGATCAACAGACATGAGAGGTCCGTACTCAGCAGCCTTCTGAAAGATCTTGAAAGCATGAAGAAGCATAGAGACGTGATGGTGTGCATCTACCACAGAGGAGGTACCTCAGATCCTGCTTAATTCAGTAGCTGAGAACTTCCTGGTCACAAGAATCAAAACTGCAACTCCGTCCACTAAGTCACTTCCTTTTCTGATAAAAAAAAAACATGTTTTTAATATATTCGTTTGTCTTTGTTCATGTTCTGCAGAGATTGTGAGATTGTTCATATTCCATAGCGCTTGGGAAAAACGGAATAGGCTGGAATTAGCTGGTGAGCAAGCTGTTTTTTCCTCGAAAAACTGCTCTGAGTAAACATCCAAACAGGAAGATCGCAGATCGTAGTAAATAATGACAGGAGGATTTTTCTTCCCCCTGGCGGGTCGAAAATGGCTAACAATACTGAGAGCACAGTGAGTTGCAGGACTCCAGGAAGTAGCGAGACAGACATAGCGGCAGACAGAAAGAGAGAGAGGGAAAGAGAGAGAAAGAAAGAGGAGAGGTCTAGTTTACAACACACCAGATCTTAAACATCCACAATGGGAAGCTTTTATCCATAAATTAATTTATAATTAATTTATTAATAATTAATATATATATATATTTTTTACATTTATTTATTTATTTTTACAGCTTGGATACTGATGCACCATATGCCATAAGATATGCACACACACACACACACACACACACACACACACACACACACACACACACACACACTCTGCCAAAGACCACACTGACTAGGAATGCCCCAGTAATTTACTTATGCAAACATGTACATGAATGTCCACCCGAGTTCCTTACATTTATAATGAACCTAACTCTTTTTCCATGTACACCCTGTTTATTGAGAAAATGAAATTTTGTTCTAATACACAGCATTGCACTGTGTGTTGTTTTTTTGTGCCTGTTTGTTTGTTTGTGTGTGCGAGAGACAGAAAGAGAGAGAGTGAGACAGAGAAAGCGAGAGTAGTGAAGCCTGAGGCACTCCTTCACCAGACCATTAGACACATTAGCAGCAGGAAACAGGTGGTTTCTCTTTTCCTTTCTCCCTCTCTCTCAGTACACATGCTGTGTTGAGCACTTACACTAAAGTGCCTGAAGCCTTGTCCGAAACAAACTACCGCTCCAGTCATTTATTATATTTACCTTCTCTGTGGAGTTCAGAACGTGTTTCATTGCATGAAACCAGAATTGATCTGAGGTATTTACAGGATTTGGTATGTATATACACTGTCCCCAGCATTAACCTTTTCCTCAAGTTAAGCTACAGTAGCTCTTCTATTTGATCGGACTACACAGACCAGCCTCACTCCCCATGTGCATCATTGAGCCTTGGCCATCCATGACCCTGTTGCCACTTCAACAGTTTGCCTTCCTTGGATTACTTTTGGTATGCCCTGACCACTGCAGCCTGAGAACATCCCACAAGAGCTGCAGTTTTGGAGTTGATCTAACCTAGTGATCTACCCAATACAATTTGGCCCACAGGACTATGGTTCGAAGGTCCCAGGTTCAAATCCCACGACCACCAAGTTGTCACTGTTGGGCCCTTGAGCAAGGCCCTTAACCCTCAACTGCTTAGATGTATAATGAGATAAAAATGTACTGTAAGTCGCTCTGGATAAGGGCGCCTGGCAAATGTGTAAATGTAATGTATGTAATGTAATGAAGTAGTCAGGTACTCATGTCAGTTAACCCAGAGCAAACCTAAACCAGTTCAGGGTTAACGGGTCCAGCAGTGTCTTTTGACACTCTTGGGATTGTGATTTAAAAGTTTTTGCTCACATGTTTGCCCGCATGAACTTTAAGCACTGAGGCTATACAATATAAATCATCCTGAAGGTAAACATTTAGGCATTTGGCATATGCTCTTATCCAGAGTGACTTAAATTTTTATACATCTAAGCAAGGGCCCAACAGTGGCAACTTGGTGGTCGTGGGGTGTGAACCCAAGACCTTCTAAGCTGTAGTCCAATGCCTTAACAACTGAGCTACCCCTGTACCCCAAATGTCCAGTGCTAAATTAACATATTTGGCAGACACCCATATCCAGAGCAACTTACATTTGTATTTGATTATATTGAGGGTTGGAGGCCTTGCTCAAAGGCCCAAAAGAGACAGCTTGGCACTCATAGGATTTGAACCTGGGACCTTCTGAACCATAGTCCAATGCCTTAACCATTGAGCCAATGTCTTTTTCCATAAGACAGGTGGACTCTTAGGGTGTTTAGAGAATTGTTTTTTTCATACAAACCTTAATAGTGCTTACTTTTCTCAAGACAGCACCACTGCCCACAATTATGCCCTTATGTCTGGCTGTAAATCCAAGAATTAAGCAAAAAAAAATAAAAAAATATTCACTCATGAGCTATACCAATCATCCTGTACAGGGTCACAAGGGGCTGGAGCCTATCCCAGGGGACTCAAGACAATAGGAAGAATACAGTACATCCTGGACAGGGTGCCAATCCAACACAGGACACAAGCACACACACTCACACGCTGCAACAAATTTTGAAGCGACAATTAGCCTAATCTGCATGTCTTTAAACCATGAAAGGAAACTGGAGTCACTGGAGGAAACCCATCAAGCACAGGGAGAACATGCACACAGACCAAAAGGCAGGATTCCATCCTTCAACCCTGGAGGTGCGAGGCCACAGTGCTACTCACTATGCTACCATGTCGCCAAAAATGTTTTAATTTTAAGCATTTATTAATAGACAAGTCTCAGCTGTAGTCATGATGATCCCCTAAATGTTGGCCTGAACAGCAATGGCCAAGAGACAAATCCTGAGCTCTGGAGCTCTCCAGATCCCCCACTAACTTTGGTTTCTGAGCACTAAAATATCTCAGGGATTAGTGATTAGTAAATTAAAAAGCTAAGAACATTCTGGAGCTTTCCTAATCCTTTTGTCTGACAAGCAGTTCCTGGTACGAGTAGGGGAAGACGGCAAGGGGTTAAGCTGACAGCACACAGCAGTGTTGCAGTTGGGCAGGACACCTTGTGGGCAGTTGCTGGCTGACACGGAAGTGCTCGGATTACACGTTGCATTCGCCAGGAGCTGAGATCTGACCCAGCAGATGGAGGAATGAAACATTAATATAAAAATGTCACGATGGAGTATACTTGAGTGAGTGAGTGTGTCCTCAACACTAAGCTACTCATTCACAATAGAGTGAGCTTACTGTCTCTCGTGTTGACAATAATTAATTATTCAGAAATATGCTATAAAAATACAAAGCTATGTATAAAACTAAAGAAAACAATAGGGGAAAAAAGATTAGAAGTAGAAGGTAATGAAGGCACACACTTGTATCCAGGATAAGGCCTGTGTCGTTAAAAGAGAATGGTTTGCACAATGCAGTAAAGTACATGATGTCTCAGCATTACTGCAGAACTCTCACCGAATCCAATTCTCAAATGTGTATGCAGCAGTGATCATGTCAAGCTTTGACAAAGTCAAACATTTCTTAATTGCTCTTAAAAACTGACCTGTTTTCCAAATCACATAAGACATAATTCAACTGCATGCGGCTGCAACACACAAAAAAAAAGAAAAAGGAGAAGAAGAAAAAAAAAACCAAAACCACATACTATGTCATTCTGAGTCAGCTCTATTATGTAACACTGCACCACCACATCAGGCATAAACAGGACAACCAGTGACTACCTCTCGTTCACGCTTCACACACCCCACCACCCAAAGAAAAAGGGAAAAAAAAAATAAAAAAAAAACAGACAAAAAAAAAAAAAAAAAAAAAAAAAAAAAAAAGCCGCATCCCAGTCACTGCGTTTAGAGCTGTAATTCTCCTTCAGCTCCTGCAGAGATTGACAGCAATTTGCACTTCCTGTGCACAGACTGACCACGGAGAAATAAAACCTCACAGGTTCTCACAGAACCCGTTGCTTCCTGCCTTTGTGGTTCCAGATGGCTGAAGGTGACAGGGGCACTGGCTGTATTCGAAATTGTAAAAGGCAAACGAAAAGAGCCATTGTTTTGAGCAAAACTGATGAAAATCCAGTCATCAAAAGTTCATGAGAACAGCAAACAGCAGTGCTGTTATGATGTAATAGACTCGCTTTCCAGTAGTCTCACAGTAGTACAGGTACACATGCACTACAGATAAACACTATGGACAATATTGTGATTAATTATCTGTCATGTGAAGTGGTTATGAAGGAAAAACTATGGTTATTTCTCTGTATAATCCCCTGCTACACTAATTCACTTTTCCCAGCGTTTCATTTGTGCTTATATACTGTACTATCAAGGTAAAAATTTCTCTCAGTATGCCAGAGCCATGATCAGACTGACTGCTTCACATCTGAGATCCTGGCCTCCCAGGAACTCCTTTAATGGCCCAGACATGTAAAAATGTCTTGGAGGGAAGTCAGAACTATACATGTGGTGATGTGGTGATGTGGTGATTAATCCTAGCTGAGTTCCTGTAATGTGCAATTTGTGTTTGTGAATGATACAGTTCCCGCAGACAGACGCGTCTCTTCTGCAAGTTGGCCACAAGTTATCAATTGATTTTCAAGGATGAGACGTTTCACTCGCTGAATGTTTACTGCAGCTAGGAGTCTCATTACTGTGTCTTATTACTTGAAGTCTTCTGTAAATGTCAATTGATTTTACACCTTCATTCACAAGGAAATGATCAAGTCCCAGTTTGACTTGAACTCAGCACTAAGCATGAAATCAAATGATTTCTACAATTTTGTTTATACATTATCAAACCACTTATGGTTACATCAAAAACCATAAGGCAATTGCAATCTGTATGTGAGACATAAAATAAACATGAGGCATTGCAGCAGGATAAAAGCCCAAGACTTGCACTGGGTTTTGAGCCGTGTCTGCAAACCCTGTCCTCATCCATCATTCTGGACACTTGCTGAAGGTCTCAATGTGATAAGTTGCTGCATGTGTTTACAGCAGTTACAGATTTCAGTTTTCACATTTGACTAAACCTTCTAATGAGACTTAAACGTTTGGAAGATAGTCATTGCAAAGGGAAATTGTGACTAGAACTAAATAAGACCGGTCTGCATCAGTAGGATCTGCAAAACTAGTGCATCATTCCAAGCCAAAGTGTGCTTAAAATGTTTGGACTTCTAGCCACATTTATAAAATTCACTGTTAATTGAGTCAACCAGACAAATGGAGAGTGAGCAGAGATGTTCCACATAATGGAAGCTAAAACGGTGGTCCCAGAGAAACAAAACAGTGTGATTAATAAAGCTTTAAGTTACATGGAAAATAATCATGTACTGTATATTCTCACTTTTAACAAATACTGTCTTCTTTTTTTTTTTTTTTTAACTAGAGTAGGAAAGGATAATTTTGCATACTATGTTGCACAGACTATAAGGAGGGCATTGCTACAAGAATAGATTTTGATTAAAGCTATGTGGGCATGACAAGTGACATTAACACTGTAACCCTATACCTCCACTTATAACTCGCAGTCGAAGTCCTGTAATGTGCAAGAGATGCGGTGGGCAGTATGAGCTCATGCACTGGCCATTTTTTCATTAAATGCAACGGAGTTCCTGGGAGGCCATCATTTCAGGCATGGCTCTGGCATCTTTGATGATATTCAAGCACTAGTGAAATGCTGGGATAAGTGCGTTAACGTAGCAGGGAATTATATAGGAAAATAATTAGAGTTTTAGCTCTCATAACGGTGTTCTGTTATTTTGTACAATCAAAAGTCCCATTTTGATTTTAACGCCCCTTGTAGTTTATATCAAAAGCATAAGGTAAAAAAATAGCAAAATTCATATGAATGTTATAGGCCAAATTCTCACTATGCTTTTATTACTCTATTGAATACATAGGTAGAAGGCAGGGGTGGCTCGGTTGTTATTGTGTTGACTGCTTATCAGGAGGTCCCCGGTTCGGGCCCTGGCGCTGCCGGGTTGCCACTGTTGGAAATAACTTTCACATAAACAACACACACATATATAAAAATAAATAAAATTGCCCAATGTGCCAGGCAGTATGTAGACGAAACCATGTAATACATACAGTATGTATCATGAAGTATCATGATAGAGATTAAATTATCTAGCCTTTTTTTTTTTTTAACAAATCATGATACATACTAGCAAAAGTACAGTTTCGTGCTGAAGAGCATTTTCCAAGACAATACAGCAAGTCAGAAAAAGAGTGCCAACACTGACAGGAAACACTAGTGACATTCTTTCCTGACAGAAGAGGAGGAGATATCAAGGATTAGGAAATAAATGAAACGTGCTAGTTTTTGTAATGGTTTATTTACACTTTGAACCTGGATCCTGTTCCTACAGTATAGGAAAAACATTAACCTAATTACAAAGCAATCCCTGGGACCTTAACTCGCAATCCATGCAATGTGGATGATCCCTATTACATTTATGTCACTTAATGGCGTACAACTTGATGATGATGTCCAGACGGTTCAGCGTACAAGGCTTTAATCCCTTTTATAGGAGAGAGAGTAAAAGGCTTCTCGCTCAGCACACAGAACAATCTGTGTCATGTATTAAAAAAAATTTATTCTGACAGCAGGCCAGAAATGTTCCAACAACAGTCATTCTGGAGCAATAAACATAGCTAAAAATGGCAGTTTTTAGTGTGGAATGCTTGAAACCAATAGAGTATAAAGATGGATCGCGAATACCACTCATTTCTTAGTTCGAAGGAAAACAACATGCTTGAAATGTTTGCCTCCCATTCTTGTCAGCGGACTTGTGGGATAGGAAAACACATCATCTTAGCGATGAACCAACCAGGATCAGCTTAGCCACACATTCCCACCATAGCTAAAGATATTTTCCCTGGCAGTATATTTTTTCCCTCCCTGTTCGCTCTTGATAAACACCTGAGGTCATGGAAGGCTCCTGTCTAAAGGCTGCAAACTGTTCTCAGTGCCAGCTCACATTTCACAAGGGGGAAGGACTAATGTGGAGTACTGGAACAGTACAACAACACAGTGGCTGATCACAATAAACGACATTTATTCTGTGTCAAAACAGCTCCCGTTTCTATGGGTACAACATCTTTAATGATGGTGCATCATGGCATGATTTGTTTTCTGTGTAGTGTATTATTTCTCTACCAAAGCAGTAAAAATCCCTACTGTGTGAAATTAATTGGCCTCTACAGTCAACAGTCACCAAACTGCCTGCAGAATTCAATCAGACCAGCCACGTGCAGTTTCAGCTTACTAGACATAATCTTGCAATGGACATCAGTTGTTGATATGTAATCAGTGTTAATCCAGTCACAGCCATTACACAACTCTTTACAGCAATGCTAGCCAATTAGCTGATCATACATCACCCTGATCATCTGTTGAACAGTTTTACTAGAAAAGCATTCCAGTTGAAATATATTGGAAATATTTAAAACAATTTAAATAAATATTTAAAATCTTAACTATTTAATATTAAACATTCTGAACTATTTTAAGCACCCTACAGACGTGTAAGCAAGTGTACAATATTGACCATGTGTTGAGGAAGTTACTCAAAAAAAGTAATCTACTACAAAATAATAATTGTAATACAATTTGAAAGTAGTAATTATTCATTTGTAGTAGATTACTTTTTTTAAGTAACTTGTAAAAAAGATTATTACATGTAAAAAGTAAGCAGATTACTAATTACGTTACTTTCAAGTTACTTTGAAAACATCTGTCACTGTGTGCGCCTGTGATGGGCTCCTTGCTCACTCCGTAGGCTCCCTACGTAGGTGGCCCCCCTTCTGCAGGTGTGCGAAGGGATGAGGCTTCCAGGTCGGGCTGGCTGGCGATAATTAATGTTAATGGATCTCGGGCTTTCTCAGTGTTAAAAATCCTTAGCTTTTTTCCCCTCCTCCGTCCTTTAACCCTCCTCCTTCCTCGTTTTTTATAAATAAAATTAACCCTTTTCCCGTAAGGCCTCGCCTCGTGTCCATGTGTCTGTGGTGCCGCCCATGCAAAAAGAGTGAACCTGTTACATCATCAAATGTAAAACTACAAAGCTCTCCGACTATTGATTAAAGCGTAAGCTTGTTAACTGATGCTGCCACGCAATACCTGATTTTTAAAAGCATTTTAATAAATTTTTAAACACTACATTTGTAATGCTAGTAATGTAATGTTATTGACATTGGTAACTGTAATTAAATTCCATCCATTTAAAATGTAACACATTACATTACTGCGTTATCAGGAAAAGTAATTAGATTACAGTAACATGACGGTAAAAAAAAAAAAAAAAGTATATTGGCCATCACTGTAGTTGCTGTCAATTAAATGATTTTATAATGAAATTTGCTGAAATAAATTTGGAGAGATTGCAAAAAGATTGCACTAGTGATCTCAAACTTTTGGACCCCAATGTGCCTATTAGAAATGCACCAATTCGCTACCCTTATAATTTTCGATTGGACGTCCTGCGGTTTCAACTATGAGGATTAGTCTGAAAAAGATCCCAGGTGCACATGCTAGTTAAAAACAACTTTACACAAAGAAGCAGTGCAACATGAACAAACTAATTACAGTGCAATGATAAAAATAAAATCCCTGCACAAAAGGCTGCATATTCCCTAGACTGCACCCTACAACAATACCATGGGCTATTCTGCTACTAATAAGTGTAGGATTTGGCAGTTGCCCATGTTTAAAAAAAAAAAAAATCTCAGTGAGAGCAAAGAGGGCATCAGGCATTGGCAGTTCCCATGCCTCAGGAGGGGAGGGGAAAAAAAAAAATCTCTCAACACTCTCCTGAGAACTTTTCAGTGACACATTAACAGCAACAGAGACAGATTTAGTTAAATTTTAATTGTGCTTCTTTTCAATAAACACCTCCAGACTGTGACTAGAATATGCATTAAATGTATGTTTTACTTATTTAATACCCTAACAACCCTATTCCTGTTTCCACGGACTGGAGAGTTTCTTAGTCTCTCACAAATGCACACAAAGTATCTACGCCTGTAAAGTCCTTCTTTTGCGTCAGTGTAACCCTATCCATATAGTTCCAAGAGGATTTCCACAAGCTCACCTTACTGTGTGCCATCTAAAGTGCCTCCGAGTGTGCCCCAGTAAAACACATAAAGCAGTTCTCACTGGATCAGCAGTAGCGGTATGCCGAGAATGCCTCTAAAACTGAAGACTCTCTGTCTCTTTCTCTCTCTCTCCACCATCACAAAACACTTCCAATGCAAAAAGGAACTAGGCACCATATTGTGCTTGTAGATTTGTTCCCAGGCAAACAGGCAAGATAGAAATGTAATTAAAACAGCTTTACGGCCTTTATTCTTTTATGCCTAATCCCGTCCGTAATTTAATTCAATTCAATTCAATTTTATTTTATTTGTATAGCGCTTTTAACAATTGTCATTGTCATAAAGCAGCTTTACACAATCAAAAGAATTATTTAGGTTTGTATGGAATGTGAATGTGTATGAATCAAAATGATCAGATAGTCCCTGATGAGCAAGCCGAGGGCGACAGTGGCAAGGAAAAACTCCCTGAGATGGCAATAGGAAGAAACC
>JAOTRS010000029.1:4323883-4342951 GCA_028565755.1 Dinotopterus cunningtoni | reverse complement strand
AAACTCCCTGAGATGGCAATAGGAAGAAACCTTGAGAGGAACCAGACTCAACAGGGAACCCATCCTTGTTTGGGTGAAACAGATCAGTAATCACCTTTCCCAAATCCTAAATTCACTCTTGGGATCAATAAGGTTCACTCATCCATGCACCCATCCATCCATCCACCCATCCACTCAATTAATTAGCTTCACTAGGACGAGCAGACGAATTTTGGATGGACGGATGGATGGATGGAATTTTCATTAAACGATTAGAAAGATGGATGATGGATGGATGCTCTGATGGATGGACTAATTATAGGAAAAAATTTCCGACAGATGGATGATCAGGAGGACGGAAAGATGAAAATTTAAATGGATGGACAGATGCATGAATGGATAGACGTTTAATGAAAAAGATGCATTAGTAAATCTGATATGCAAGATTAGGTAAATGAATGATCAAATGTTTGACTATGGAATAATCATATTTTACAAATTAAGTCTGAATCGATTTTCTACAATCATTACTTGCAGCAAGTAAATATTAACTAAGTAGCGAGTAAATTGGCTTTTCACAGACTACATTTATGTGTGTAAGCAGTATAAGGATGATCTACAGTTAGCTGCAGTGTGGAAACATTCAGGATGAGACTTACTGTAAGTAGCATGAGGTGACTGAAATGTCTCTCAGCTCGTCAGGCAGCAGGTTTTGGAGGCAGGGAGAATATAGTTCATCCCTCTAAGTGAGGTTATAACTGAGGGGTGTAAATGATCCATGTGGCAAATGAAATCTGATCTTCAGAATCCTACATGCTAGAAAGCATGTACACGATTTTTGTTTTTAAACATACCCTAGAATAAAAGCTATTAATAACACCTTACGGTGTAGAATTTACAAGCCACTATACATGTTTTGTATTTTTATTTTCCTTGTGTATATCATCCTTCAGCTGTAATGCCTGGTTTGTGTTTCTTTACTTATTCACTTAAAAAAAACAAAAAAACAAAAACAAAAACAGAGCAGTTCCTAAATAACGACAACTCAAGATACTGGCATAACTGGACTGTACCTTAATGTAACTCATTCACTTTCATTTTCATACAGCTGCCCCTCTCAATTTAGGTTTATAACAGTTGCCCAACAACAGATTTTTTATGGCATTAGTGATCTTGTGATTAAAAGCACTGGTTGTTGCGCATGAACTTTCCAAAGCTGCAGGGCGTCTCTTCTTAAGACTCTCCACACAATTAGAACTCTGCATCATGCCCATGTTGTTAACAGTTATATTAAACTCTATTACTTTAGTACATTTTTGTATTGTCTGATTACCATCAGATGTCCTTTTACCCTGGGTCTGCTGTATTTAGAAAGTGCGGCCATTGCTCCATCACTGCAAAACGTACATGTGGGGTGGAACACAACTTACCAATTTGCAGCAGTACAGGAGTCACCAGGGCTGTCTCCATTGCGTAGCAGAACTCTCGTCCAAACATGATGGCTCCGTTCATAACCCACTGGCGCAAGGGGATGCTGTCTATAGAACCCTCGCTGGCAGACTCCTCCTGACTCTCCTGGTCCCGTTCAGAGGCTCCACCCGCCGAGTTAGCCCTGTCCCCTCCTCCACCTTCATCTGAGCTTGCAGTGGCTGTCTTGGAAGGGACCACAACAACCTCCTGCACCTGCATATCATCTGCATCAGCGTTCTGGGGCGCCATCGTCATCGGCATGCAACCGGCAAGGGAAGGACACCTCACTCTTTACTGATGTGCCAAGACAAGATGTGGCAAAATCAATTCAAAGGATAAATGGTGCGCGTTAAAATCCAAGCAGCTCCTTTTGGTAATCGAAGTGTGCTGTCGAGAGAAATCGAATGCTCACTGCACAGAATACATTCCGTTTAGGTTCCTTAAGGACGTGCCGTTAAGCTCTTAGCAGAAGGTTTTTTTTTTGGTATGCACCCGTGGGAGATATGGCTTTGTCATGAGGTCACAACATTTGGTGTGATCGATAGTATATGTAAGTATGTATGTATGTGACAATAGGAGTATGTGTGAGTGTATATATGTATATGTGTGTGTGTGTGTGTGTGTGTGTGTGTGTGTGTGGTGTGTGTGTAAATGGATAAGTGTGGTGTGTGCAAGTGGTGAATGTGTGTCTACTGTCTATTGAAAACAGTAAAAATCCATATCATTTGCCATTCAGTTAATACTAGTTTCATGATTTCGGTGGAGGAGGTGTTGAAGAGAGAGGGCAGGCAGCGGGCCGCAGGGCAGGACACACAGCAGGGAGCTCGCCGGTAAATCCCCATCGAGTGGCTTATCAATCTGTCTCGCACAGAAAAAGAGAAATAAATCAAGATGTTAATGTTCTATGAAGTGAATCCCAAAAGTTATTATTTTTAATCCTTCATTTGCCAAACCTTATCTGATATGAGTTTAGTCTAAGCTACTTTACATACACAAAACAAAGAAAGTTCATTAATTCAAATTGTACCAATGAGGTTTATATATTAGACCTATAAGCAACTGTACTTCAACTCATATTCTCGGTAGCTGCAAAGTGGATTGAGAGAGAGAGAGAGAGAGACACTATGCCCCATCCCTTTTTATCACTCTTATTTCCCCTTCTGCAAATTTTTCTCTTTTCTCTCATTATCTTTCTTCATTCACTTTTCCTAACCCCCATCCCTCTGTAATATTTTCTTTTTAAAACTTCATTCATAATTTTTCTCATTCTGTCTCACTCTCTCTCACGCTTCTGTCCATATTATTGTCTTACTTTTCCTCTCCTTCCGTCTTCTTTTTTTTCTGACACGCCCTTTTTCATTGCATTTCCTCCTAGAACTTCTCCCATTTATGGGAACATGAAATTTCGACTCACTATCCACAGATTAATGTTGAGTTATTGGGATTTAAATTCAGAATGTCCTAAGAAAGCAAACAACCAACTCTTTGAGAACATTTCCTGATTTCGTTGGTCTTTATTACACGTTAGCCAAAGTCCCTGGGTTGGGTTCAGAACAATCAGAGGCATTAACATGTTTGGACAGATTGTACACGGTCACAGCTCTGTGCTGAAGTTAAAAAAATGCGGAGGAACCATTCCTTCCAATAAATAACTGACACGTGAAAGCATGCACACATTAAGAGGTTTAATAAGTGTTAACTTGCTTGAAAACCAGGTTAACCAAATCCACACGGATATGAAGTAGAGACCTGAACAGACGTCTCTTTGTCTCCTGGCACATACATAATTTGTCCAGGCTTCTCACATGCACATTGTGAGTGGAAATTTTACATTTCACTATTCATGGCACAATCATAAATGATAGTCAATGATCATATAGTTTATTGTGCATTTCATGTGATTGATTATGGAAAATGGCAATCGATTTTAATGATTAAAAATTCCTAATTCTTTTTTTTTTTTCTGCACACCCAGGCAACTGCTTTATAGTGGAAGTCTATAGTGTAGACTTTCATTTTTAAACACAAAATGGATGAACTCTGCCCATGCACAAATGTTCCAATTACAAACTGATAAAACAAAAAGAATGATCTGTCCCCATGTGTATCTTCAACGTGACTCATTTCTCACTTAGGGTTCTTTTTCCATTCTCGGCTATCTGGTGACAATAACACGTCTCAATCACTCTCTAGCACATCAGCTACCTGAGCAGCGTGAGACTGAGATACACCTCCCAGAGGTGATACAAGCAATCTATCTGTATAAATAGTTTTTGACTAGGGGACCCACTGGGGAGCCCAGGTATCCACATGCAGCTCTTGTCGTGAGCATCCAACTTCCCACTCGGTTTCCTTTTATTACACAGGATTCAGGAGGAACTTTGCAAGACAGTTCTTCGAGTACACTTAGATGCACGAAAGAAAGTATACAGTAATCTAAGACAAAAATAATAAAATATTGTCAGCTATAACAGAATCAGAAGGAAGGGGTATCATGCTTTTATAAGTGCCTTTAGAGATGTTCAATCTATTTTATCTTCTCTAAAATATTTCGGGTCTTCAAGATCAGGATGTGAAATTATTGATCCATTTTGACACGTGTTAAATTCACTGTAGCATTAGTTTTTCAGGGAGTGTCTGAACTCCTCAGCAATGAAATTACTGTACCACAGCATCACAGAAGTGAGCATCATAGTGATTTTTATTTTCTAAGTGTTTGTATCACATGATACAATTACCTTGCTCCACTTACAAAATGTCAATGTTCAAAGAGTCAAAGAGAGGATAGAGGAGATGCTAGCTCTTTCCGTTTTGAGCAAAATAAGACTTAGACTTGGGGTAACACTATATGGTATTTACTGCACGCTTGAATAGACGCCATTTTGTCTCAGAGCTGTTTTGATCTGTGAACTTTGTCTCATTGAGGATTTAGCATTATTCACCATCAGGACAGCTTTATAGAGAAGCCATTTTCTATGATCGTGCTACTGGACTGATTCATTGAATCCAGTGAGGCCGACTCATTTCTCAGTCACTCATAGTGTGACACAGTGTGATACTAAATACAAGTAAGTAGCAACAGCTGAAATCAATTTTTGGTTGATTTTTTTATGTAGGCGCCATCTGCATAAAAAAAAATTACGGACATGTGTATTCAGATGGAACTAAAATAATTAGACAACCATTGAGTCCAGGGACAAAATTATTTAATTCAACCCTTTCTTGGAGGAAAAATGCAGCAGCCAATCTGGACAAATTTTTTTATTAGAGAACCTGTAAAAATACCTTTAAAATAATGAATTACCCCAGGGCGCTATAAATGTAATAAATGTTCAAAAGGGGCTTCAGTAAAAAAAAAAAAAAAAAAAAAAAATGTAAGTCATAGTTGACTTGGTACATATTTTTTTTAAAGTGGTAAATATTTATATTATATTCTGCTATATTCAGTATATAGCAGGTTTACTTCTGATAAATTATACTGTGTTGACAGAATGATAAACACATCAGATCAATACTGTACACTCATAAGGTATATGCATACATACAGTACAACAGCACACATTGTATGGGCTTAAGGGCATCAGGGTGAAATATTTACTTCACTGAGTTTCTAACACTACCTGACAACCCCATTAATCTATCTCTATCTCCAAGGGCAAAAAGACAAGTAAAAGGGGATGAGAGAAATATATTGAGCGTATACTGTAATGGTGGTGTTGGTGGTGTGGACAGGCTACGCTTGATCAATATGACAGAGATCTTGACAAATTCAGGCAGACACCAAGGGATTGCATTAGTATGGAAGACGGTACCTTGACTCCTTCAATCTATAATTTACAGTCCGAGCAGGTAGACAGAGGCTCTGATACAGATTGCAGCTTCATTCTGCAACTCAACAAATAGCTATTTTTTCATTCCCAACAAAACGAGTTCACATATTTCTATGCCTTATTAGCCATAGTATAAGCTATGATATAATCACTATAGGTTTTAAACTTTTATAACAGTCAAGAACATGACAATGTGATTTCAGTTACAACATAAGCTAAGTGAGCGGCAGTTTCCAACAGCTCGTCAACATCCATCACAGCCAATTCCTTGTCTCTGTGCAAAATGCATCTACAGAAGACAGTGTTTCATGATAATGGAACTCGGCTTCCTCAAAAACGTATTAGAAAAACCAACCAAGTTGATTGTGGCATTACTTTAAATTGACATTTTAGACAATTAGTGGGGTCTTCGATTTAAACTGGACCGAGTTATGCCATTGAAGCGATCACGTATCCATTCAGGGAAAATAGGTTTCTGTTGATTCCGAGTAGTGATGGGTCGTTCATAAAAAAATTGTTCTTTTTTAACGAGTATTTAATGTGACTCAGAAGAACGAGCAGAATGATTAGTTCATTTTCTACTGGGCGCACATGCGCAAAGCATCGCAAAACCTCCGTAGGTTATGTACAGGAAACAGAAATGAGTAGTTACCTTTGAGTCTTTTGCTCCGAATCATTCGTTCTTTTGTCACGTGACTCCCATAGACGCTATGCAGTGCAGTAGATTCAAAAGACTAGAACTTGGATTAGAAGATATGAGAGATGAGCTGCTCATTCGGTTTATCATAAGATGTCCATAAGCTGCATTGTAATATTTTCATTACTGGAACTATAGCCAAAATTTGTGTATGTAGACATGTTGGGTGTCTGTTTATTGAAACTGTAACATTTTATTTTATTTCTGAAAAAAAGAACGAAATGAACTAAATGATTTAAAAAAAGATTTGTTCATTTTGATGAACGAGATTCAAAGAACTGAGTCACTAAAATGATTCAAACTAAGTGTGAGTGCTTTAAAAATAAGTGTAAAATTAATGCTGGTGAGCTTAAGGGACAAACTGAAAGATGTACAGTACAGTACTGGAAGAAGGAAAAACACCCAGCTATTCCTGCCATTCCTTAAAGGCGTTTACAGAGGGAATAATATAAGATATTACAGTTATTTCATAGTAATAGATGGAGTTGGACTTCAGGTGCACATCTGCACACATTGTCACACAAACATATTGCAACCAAACTTTTGGCAAGCTAAGAGACTTAGAAAGTTCAAAAGAGGGTGAGAGACTGATACCTACTCTGGAGAAATGTAGCTCCTTACAAAACATCAAATTGTGAAGTTGAGGTACTATAAAAACTATGGAATAGGCATTTAGTGCTTAAAAAAAATAAAGTGTTAAAAAAAGGTACTATGGAGAGAATTTAAATAAATAAATAAATAATGAAACCTGTAAAATTATTCTGCATTTTCCAAACTGCGCAAATAAGTTTCGTATCATTTTGCGTTAATGGTGTTAGAAAATAAATTGAAATGCCATTCACCTTATATACGTACATTGGCGCACACCAGGAAAGCACCTGCAGGTTTATTATTGGAGTCAGCGTGACTGAAAGATTGCAAAAACTATTTTCCATTCTATGTGTACTGACAAATTAAAAGTGGATTTAAAAATTCAATCCAGGCCAAATGCTCTTTCATTTTCGTAGCTTTCCACGTGTTATTCTGCTCATTAAGACTGGGTTACAGAAAGTTAACCCAGCAACCCCCTGACCTCCAGTGCAATGTGAAATAGGACTGTAGATCTGATACAGGTCAGGTATAATCCTAATGTCCACTCTTTAAATGAAAAACCTATAATGAGTCATTCTGCACTAAGTGCACTTTCATTTATCATTTGATGATTTCTAATCATTTTGGAATCTAGTAAGGTTGTTTTCTGTATGACATGAGCAGTTGGGCCCATGACTCGATGAATCAGAACTGTTTCAGGGCACAAAAAGGACCTACCTAATATTAGGCAGATGGTTTTAACTGACTGGTGTATGTGGAGATGAATGTGCACAATTATCTCCATGGGTTGACTGAAATGAGTCAGCATCTACAGATGACCAACGTAGAACATGGTGTAATCATCTTGTTTTAGATAAGAATAGATGCTGGCAATGATAGCACCCATCGTTAGGGCTCTGGACTACCGATCAGAAGGTTTCAAACCCTGGTACCACCAAGCCGCCACTGTTGGGTCCGTGAACAAGACATCTATTTCTCACCAGCTCAGCTAAATTCTAAGTCACTTTGGATAAAAGAGGGAATACAAAAACGAGATCTATATACCATAAAGTGTTAAAAGATATTTAGTGATAAGCAGGCAATAACATTGAGTTCCTAATCTTGATCTAGCATCCATCTATCCATCTTTCTATCCATCCACCCACTCTCTGTAACGGTTATACAAATCAGCTCAAAGCTCCTATTGTAAAAGCAACATTGCAGAGGATAGGAAAATTATTCATCCCATGAGCTTTTCAATATTTTGTGGAACTGAAAGGAGTTAATGGGATTACAGTATATGCCATGAATCTATACAAAATACCTCCAATATTCTCCCATTACTGTAAAACCTCTAAATTTGTGCTGATGCCACCAGATGACATCAGAAGTAACTGTAAATTTACCTGATTTCAGCTTCTTAAAGAACAACTAAAATAAACAAGATCACGAAGACCACGGTCTAAGATAAGTGTCAATTAGGTTCTGTTAATGTGCATAATGAGAAAAAAAAATCAAATGGCAAAAATCCAAAATGCAGTGCATTTCTAATGCTGTAAACTGTGGAAAAGTTCAAGGAGGGTGATATTTATGCTAAGCAGTCCATATGGTCCAAAAGCCAGCACAATAATTATTATGCATGTCACATTTTTTGAGATCACTAAGGTCCAGTAAACAATTGCAGTACAATTAGGCACACATACAAGTCACAGGATGAGTCATAATAACTTGAGTCATGATAACTCTTATTAGCGGTCCACCTACATTGTCTCCACACTTCTCCACCAGCTGCACACAATTTAGGAAAGGGTCTTGGCTGTTATGTCACAAAAAAAAAAAAAAAAAAAAAAAAAATTGAGCCCAGGCACACTGCTGTCTCAGCCTTATCATCTGTGTTATTCAAAGGGCAGGCAGGGACTAATAATAGATCCTGTCATCGAGGGGCTTTTGGCAAGCTGAGAGACTGAGAGAGAGGGTGAGAGACTGACACCTACTCTGGAGAAATGTAGCTCCTTACAAAACATCAAATTGTAAAGTTGAGGTACTATAAAAACTATGGAATAGGCATTTAGTGCTTAAAAAAAATAGTGTAGAAAAAAAAGAAAAAAAAGGTACTATGGAGAGAATTTAAATAAATAAATAATGAAACTTGTAAAATTTTTCTGAATTTTCCAAACTGCGCGAATAAGTTTCATATCATTTTGCGTTAATGGTGTTGGAAAATAAATTGAAATGCCATTCACCTTACTGTATATACATTGGCGCACACCAGGAAAGCACCTGCAGGTTCATTATTGGAGTCAGCGTGACTGAAAGCTTGCAAAAACAATTTTCCATTCGATGTGTACTGACAAATTAAAAGCGGATTTAAAAATTCATTCCAGGCCAAATACTCTTTCATTTTCGTAGCTTTCCACCCGTTATTCAGCTCATTAAGACTGGGTTACAGCAAGTTAAGCCTTAGTAGCATGCAACCCTGGAGACCAAGCATTTGCTTCAGCCTTAGAGAGATTTAAAGGTTGTTTTATAGTAGTAATAACATGTTACAAGCGTGTATGTTTTACAAAATAAAAAAGGTAAATCAATTATATTTGCATGCTTAACTATAGCAGAATTTCACAAAATTCATAGTCACTAACATAAGGGTATAACTTTCTTAAATGGTCAGCTTTATCACCTTTTAATTCAAATATTAATTTATCTTTCATACCCCCTACATGCCTTTGTGAGGCAGGTGGAAAACCAATGACCTTTAGGAAACAACATCCCACACAGACAGTAACCTAAGCTTAGAATGGACACTGGAGGTGTGAGGCAGTAACGCAAATATACTGTGCCACTGTGCCGCTGCCAACCATTTCAATATAGCACACAAACATTAGTCTTTGGATAAGAGTTGCATGTTAAAGAGATGACAAAACCGGTATAAATACACATTTTTCTAAATACTAAAAACAAGATTGGTATTGCTTTCACATGGGCTGCCAACATTATAGAGGTGTTGCTGTGTCAGTGTTTCATACAGAGAATTGATTTCTCTAAAGGTGATGTAGCCTGTAGTACTTCCAACACAATTCGATTTTTTTTAATAACTAAGACATGAGATACTGTCTGCTGCTGAGCTAACAATTTAGCACGTCAAATATTTTAAATAATACATAATAAGCACAAGCAGTAGGTCAAGATGATCCATTCTTCGGACTTTGTCTCTAATTAGATACAAGCCAGCTTACTGGGTTAAAATAAGCCCATCAGCAGCAGACTGGCTGTCCTAATTCCACCCCTACTTTTTCTGCTCTCATGTCAGCACCATTAATTTTTTTTGTAGCTGGAGTGCTCCAGCATTCATCAATGAAGCTGCATTTGCTCATAGCTTTGATCCAGAAGGATTGCTTCACAAAGGTGGGATGCATCAAAGCCAAAATCAGAGCTGTGAAAGTGTTTATTTAGTTCTCTATCCATGCATACATATGTACTTTCAATAGGTTACCAGTGACATAACCTGATGATAGAATTGATTACTGCTACTCAAAAACTGATCTGTTTTCAGAATGCTGATTGGTCAGACAATGGAATATTACAAGACCAATGAGAGGTTACACCGAAGCATTTAACCTTGCCAGTATATGGCAGTCAGTGGACTGCTGAACTCCCTTCACATGAGAAGTCAGGTGCTGGGGCAGTTGAAGCAGAGGAGGTGTTGATGGCGGCTGGAGACCAGTCCAAGAGACAAAGTGTTGGGTTACATGCAGCGCCAGACTTGTAAATGTAGAACATAAACGCTGCTCCACATAGATGGGGCAATCCTAGATGAGACGGCCAGCTTTTGTTTCACTTAAGCTTGACAGACTAGACTGTGCAAAAACAGAATTTACCAAATGGATCTTATATACACCACTGAGAAGCTACTGGAACGTTTGAGTGCGTCTTGAAAAATTTTAATATTGTAAAAAGTAAGTTTTCTCTCTTAATTTAATTTAAAAAGTGAATTTATATATTCTAGATTCATTACATGTAAAGTAAATTTTTTTTTATTTTTTTATTTTAATTAGGATGATTATGACTTGAGGTCCTGAAAATCTAAAATCCAGTGTCTCAAAATATTAGAATATTTAATTTTAGCAAATTACTATTCATGCTGTATAAATATAGTCTCTCAGTATAGTTCAGTACATGCATGGGGAAGACTGCTGACATGGTGAACCACAGAAGGTGCTGTATTAAAGCATATTCATGGAAATTCGATTGAAAGGGAAAATGTGGTAGGAAAAGGTACACAAGCAACAGGGATGACTATGTAGCCTTAAGAAAATTGTCAATCAAAGCAGATTCAAGACGTCAAACAAAACAAAAAAAAAACAAACAAAAAAACAAACAAAAAAACAGCTAACTGGACAATATAGATGAGCTAAATGCTGCTATCAAAGCAACCTGTTCTTCAATAATATAATGCCTCAGCAATCCCACAGGCTGCCAGATGCCATAATTTGTGCTAAAGGAGCCCCACCTAGGCAGTCTCATGAGCTGTATGCCACAAGCTTCAAAAGTAAAGCAAACAAAAAAAATATTTTACTTTACATAAAATAAATCTGGAATATATATGAGAGTTTTGATTTTTAAATTAAATTTCACAAAATGTAAATTTTTTGAGATGCAGTGCATATACTGGTATATAGACAGACACACCATTCAGCCTAGACTTTTTTCAGCAATTTATGCTGCATTGGATTCTGTGTCGGATTGGACTCTATGGGCTGGCCCTTGGTCCCTACAGGCATAGATGAGCCTTGGCTAAAGACTATGTACGTTTATGAGCTATATAAACTTCATCAAAATTTTTCAGCTCTTGGTTAGGAAGTATTGTCACAGTCGACAGTACACTTGGGAAACAGAGTGTCACTTGCTAGTGGAAACAATAATGAACCAGCAGGCCAAACAAAACTATGAACAGGTGCGAAAACATTCCTGTTGCATCACACTGAGGTGGTTTCATCAGCAATAACTCTTCCTGACAGCGCTGAATTCCAGCTGCAGCTGTGAAACAAGATGCTGACACTGCATGCAACTTTAAAAATCATATGCAAGCTCTAGCGCTGCCAGCAAAACCATGCTGTATACAGTACAAACCAGGATTAAACATACTGCCAGGAATTTAGCTCAAGGTCTGCATTAGCTTTAAAATAATGTCACTAAGAAATCCCTCTGATTAGTCTTTTCAGCATGCTCGCCGACCTTCAGGTACACGCTGTTGCTGCTTTAAACAACACCTCTAACCCAGCTTCACCTACTGTAGAGCATGTGACACTTACTGGAAAATTCCAGTGTGCGTGAGGGTGAGAAAGTGAGCACTCTGTGGCAGAGCTGCACCCTGCTTATACAAACTCCCATACTCCTGGTCTGATAAAGCTCTACCTTATCAGTTTGAGTTTTTTTCCCCCATCCTCCTTACCTTTGCTCATGCCAAAGCTGAGGGTATTCTGGAGACCTTTCCACATAGTATCACACACACACTCCCACAGTATGCACACAGCTGTGGAAGTTTTGCACAGGAAGGGAAAAAAAGCTCTCCCGGTACACTTTCTGTACACAAAGCCTCCTTTATGAATTAAGGCTGTGTATGTATTGCACAGACTGTTAACCATTTCTATTTCTGCCAAACAAAACTCTGAGAGTACTTGGTTTGCAAGTGACTATGTAGAAAATGAGCCAAAACAGGCTTTACACTGGACAAGGTGCAAAAACTTCCACATAATTCGCAGCATATTGGCTTCTACCTCTTTGTGAAGTGAGAGAAAACCAGGGAAAGAAAGCTAAAGCTGTTCAGTCATTAAATATACCTGTAAACACACTAATGAAAATAAATTATTATTAAAATACATTATATAGCTTTATTTACAAGCAAGATGTTTAACAATCAAACCATAAATTTCCCAGGTGGCCCAGGTATTCGCAAAATTGGGTATATGAATCATAGCCATGGGTCTGAGAATGTAAAAATATAGTAACAGTGATGAACATTAGCCTTAAATCAAGCTCCCTTGATTTGACTGGGTTTAATCCAAATAACAAAACTTTAAATACAAGTAGGTCTATAAATAATATCAGCTTGGACCTAAAGAGTTTTATCAGTAGAACATTAAGAAAAATAAAACTTTGGAGCTCAACAAAATAGATAAAAAATTACTTTACCACTGGTGGTTAGTGATGCCTGTCAGATTAGCTGCTAACTTGCTAGCTTGTATTCAGTGAAGAAGCTAGTAACAGCTAGCCTATTAAAGCTTAACAAAACAAACAAACAACAACAACAACAACAACAACAACAAAAAGCATATAAATAATAAAAACCTGTAGCACAATATAATTCATTAAATCATTTTAGAAATGTCTTCTTAAAAATATTGAATTTCATAAAAAGTAATGAATACTGTAGACACTTTTCTACATTTCTAATATAGAAAGATTCCACTGCTATGAAAGAAATTATTGGGGAGGCCATGATTCTCATGTAGTCTTAAGGAAATCACCTGTTTACTGTACACATATAAATAATGTTTGTTAAATAATCATGTACTGAGGGTTGTTACATTTTTTACAGTTATAGGTTTCAATGCACACACCATTTTCTCACTCTTAAACTTGTGATAACATCTTGCTCTGAACAGCTCATGGTGTCAAATTCAGAAAAAATATTTTAATAGTTATAAAACATGATCGTGTTTTAGGTTTACTAGTGTTTCTAAATTTCTTTTCATTTGAGTGGAAATTTGTGCTAATGCTCAGTGCTCAGTTCTAATTTACCCCGCCTTGTGGCTCGAGTTCCCTGGGAGAGGCTCCGGGCCTATCCCAGGCCTGTAATAATGGCATTAAATCTACATACAGTAAGCAACGGACATAAACCTACATGAACACAAATAAAGACTTATTTTAACATGCATCAGCAGTCATAATCATTGGTCAATGTGTCAATTATGATGTTGCATTGAGATCAAGTGATAAAAGGTTGTGCTGGGCTGACAAAGAGCCCATGTCTAAGTTAATGTAGGCTTATATTCTTCCAAGAAAAGCTTTCAAGGTGTTATGCAGCCTTTTGTATGGCCTATGAGTAAGTAAAGTGTTAACATTTTCACTGGGAACCTGTGCATGAAAGCACAAAAACATGCAGTAAATTTGCAGCCAAAAAAAAAAAAAAAAAAAAATCAGATTCTTGTGGCCAGCTAAGTGTGTAATAAACATCAGGCAGTCCGTACACAACAACTTATACTGAATGCGTGTTCCAAAATGAAAGTGTTTAATTAAACCTAACTGCATTATTTATGACACCAGTTCCATAAAAGAGAAATAACTGTGAGGCTGGATGAGTAAGCGATTAGGAGAGCCAATTATAGTTAACCGCAGAAAGCATCTGGCCAGACCTGGCAACGTGAATGCAAGTCATCCATATTTCATTTTTTAATCAACTTTGAATGTCACACAAAGCCTTGTGCATGCATGAGATGAACGGCACAGCTGGCAGATGCTCATCAATGACCTATCAAAATATATGAAAAATCCTCTAAACTAAAATGTGTTTTTTTTTTTTTTGCTTCAAATGTTGACGTCAATAAAAACGACAATTTGTCCTTTCCCCAACAATAAATCCACAAAATAATAAACTGAACTAACAAACAACTCAGCATCAAGCTAGTGATGACATCTAGCTGGTCAAGAGCAGGCTGACAGATGGAAGCCACCCAAATCTTTGCACTGCCAATGAACGACAAGCTCTGTTACGGGAACTAGCCACACATCCTTTGCACTAGTGTTAGTCTTGTATGTTTCACCAAGACAGTGAGACAGTTAACTTAGGACCAAGAAGCTTGACATTTAATCTGACTTTTAAACAATGCACACAACTCTCTTTGAACACAAAACCCTCGACACGTTACATAAACACAACAGCAAGAATAAAAACCTTACTCATTGAAAAGAAAGCAAAGAAAAGGATAAGACAATATGGTGCAGTTTAGACTTGATAAGACAGTAATCTGAGAACACTTTCTTGAGCAGGTTTGTTTCAATCCTTGAAATAAAACCACAGGAAAACAATGACCTCATGCTGACAGGGAATAGGGGTGGGGAGATGAGCTTTAACAAGCGTTCCTTTCCCACCGAAACACCTCAGTGAGCTCCACACACCTCATACAGCATCAGAATACAGTACAATACAGGTCATCTGAGGGGGTGCTAAAAAAGCAGCACAAAGCTCAATCGCTAACATACAGACCATACTACTAGGAAAAACGTTGCCACTTTATTTATAAGAGACACAGGTGCAGGAAAAAGGGTCTCAAGTGACAGCAGGTTACAGGTACATTTGAGATCTTTAAACCATTGTGCAGTCAATGTGGTAAATTAACGTTGACATGTCTGCTGTATGAAACATACTTATTAGGTTTTCTACTGGAGCAATGAAGCTCATACATATAACCCAACAATGGATTTTTTTTTTTTTGTTGTTGTTGTTGTAATGGAACGATTTTGCGTAGAAAAACACTTCCCCATATTTTTTGAAAGGTTTAAACGAACTTTTCAAACTAATCTACTTCATTTCCAGCTTTGGGAGAGAGATTAAAGAGATATGGTACAAATCGTTCGTATTCTTGACATTGTGAAGTTTTGTTGATATTTTGTAGATTGCAGTAAAGTGTCCTCAACACCTCATCAGAAACTGAAGAAGTGAAATTGATCTGAGGAATACATTACCAGAGAAAGCTTTTCAGCTACAGTATCCTCAAAGAAACAATCATCAGACACTAAACATGGGGCGGGGAAGAAATAACTTCTCTAACAGTGTGATTCCATTTAAAAGGGAAAGAAATATACAGCTTTCAAGCAGAATACAGGTCAATACCCTTGCACTGGCTCTTCATTACAGAATTCAGTTTGAGGTTTTTTTTTTTTTTTTTTTTTTTTACCTTGCTGTTAAAGCTCTTTAAAATCCAAGAACTTTGATGTTAAAACATACAATGTTACACCGTGTTACTGCAGATTGGATAGCAAATAGTAAATTAGTATTATATTATCAAATCAGATGTGTTATATAGACTTTACAGATTTGCTTTCACATGTAAAATCAAAACAACACGAATAAAAATAATGATCAGAATCAGATCAATTAGTAATCAGTTAGTTCTGATCGAGAACCATTCCATAAGTGGTAAAAATAAACGGTAATGGTACTGGGACGTTTAACTATATCCATTACTCCACGCCACAGCTTTTCTAATCGGCAATTGTTAAAAACTGTCAGTTGAAGAATGGGTCAATCCTGAGGAGAGAGCAACTGCCTGCCAAAGCCCACATTCAAAACCAATCACAAAAGCACTTTCAGCAAGAAAACATCATCTTAAATAACAGTTAGTTATTTAGTAGCTGCTTCTAAGTCATTCTGAATTCCATCCGTATTGTTTTCTATACAGCTAAGGTGAGCTTCAGATATAACAAGCTTCTACCACAAGGCTGAAGCCCAAATGCCTCCTTAGCCCTAATGGAGGGCACTACTTGGTGTGTCGGACAAGTGGACTGTACTCTGTACATAACACTAGCACACTAGCTTTCCATTTAATCCTAATT
Source organism: Dinotopterus cunningtoni (assembly GCA_028565755.1). NCBI lineage: Eukaryota > Metazoa > Chordata > Actinopteri > Siluriformes > Clariidae > Dinotopterus > Dinotopterus cunningtoni. Next base: position 4,326,793 of record JAOTRS010000029.1, on the reverse strand, counting down.
GGGATTCAACCCTGTAATATATGCGATTTACCAGACTGTCCACCACCTTTATGGTTCATTCTCCTCATGGTTTATTTTTGGCTACATACAGTAGTACCAGTAAGAACTTAAAACTACTTTTGCACCTGCTAATTATAATTAATATATCCCAACTGTGCTGATATCTAGCACATCACTCCTACTCGTGTGATATTGCTTAATTATATTTTATGATTTTTTTTTAACTGCTTGTTTGGTTGCGGACAGTAATGTCATATTAACAAGAAGGACTTTATAAAAAGAAGCATTAATTGATTTAAATGTAATGAGTGTGAATTATAAAAAAAAAAAAGTATAAAAAGTGCATTAAAATAACAACAGTATAAAATTCTTATTACTACTTGTTATTAATTTTTTTTTTTTTTATTTGTTCTTCTCATTATTATTAAACGGGCAAACAAACAAATACACGACTTGGTTTCTCAGTTCAGTTTTCAGTTTTTTCATTTCCACAGATTTCTTTTTCAGTCTGGGAAAATAGTACATGCTTTTCATGCTATTTATGCTGTGAAATATTTCTGTTTGCTAAAATGTGGATGACAGTGTTGTGCATTTATGACAACTATAAACACACTTGCAAATATTTCATGTCATCTCAATACTGGGAAATCCAATGACAAAATAAATTGCACCTTCGGACAAATAACTAATACTGAGAATCAATAAATTGGCCTGTGCTGAGCTACTCAGTAATAGACAATAACCAAAAAGTTTGACTCATTATTTATCTTTTAGATAAAGCAACCTTTTTCACTTTTAGGGGCTTTGCTATAAATCAATTTGTTCATGAGATCGTTAACCCCAGAACAAAACATTAATAAAGAAGTAGAAGTAGAGTTCAGGCGTCTGGGGTTTTGGTTCCCTTTATACATCATCCCTCTCAGTAGTCATGTGCATGGCTCAGCTGAGTCAGCTAGCATTGAGCAATCAATTGCAACAAGAGAAATATGGGAACTAATGTGTTATCAGAATACACCTCTTGGGAATCACTTTCACATTAGAAAATTAGAAAACCTCATTAAAGCAATCATGTGCTTTTACTATCTAGGGCCAGTATTTGCATGTGCAGTGCATTCACAACCACAACTATTTCCCAGCGGCAAAATAAGGGATTGGATGACTCACCAAAAGGCCTTGAAAGCTTCATAAATCTCCTGTGCTTGCATGCAGCAGCTCTGTTACAGACGTGGATCTGCACTGTCGTCAGCCCGCGCCAGCTAAGCAGCAGTTTTGGCACCTGGGAAGGTCAAACAAAATAACAGCAGTCAACATGCATCTCTGGAAAGCATAGCCAATACACAAGACCACAGGTATTCAAGGAACTCAGGAGCAAAACAGCACATGACAATGCAGACTCTCCTTTCTGCTTTACATCACAGTCTTCTATACAGGACTTATTTGCATCTGATTTTAATGCTGCACTGAAGGAAACCAGTAAATGATGAACTCAGCATATTTTTCTCACATGACTCCATGGTGAGAACTCTTTATCAGCACCGCTCACTTCTGCTTTAACGCAATTATCACCACTGAATGTGATTTCTAGTTTTGATCAGCACATGGAACAAACAATACCAATGCAAAATACCCACCAACAAAAAATAGATTCATCATCAGAATCAGATTTGTTCGCCAGGTATGTGGGTGCAGTGTGCTTTCACCGATCACATGAGAAGGAACAGAACTCAATTGAAATGAGATTCATAAATATATATGGACATAGTGGCAAGAAATGCTCTTACACAGTATGTTTGTAAAATATAAATAATATATGTGTATGTATATATTATGTACACATACACACACACATACTGTATATGATTATATGACCAAGTTTGTCCCAATTGGTTTTCTATAATAGCATTGCTGTTACTCGGCTGTGTGTGAGATAATGGTTTAACGTGGATTATAAGATGATTAAGGAAGCATCACCAGGTGTACTGAACAGCCAGTTTCATTATAAAAAGCTTCTAGATGGAGGTTTGGATTAAATCAAAGTTAAGTGTTTCGAGCTACCTTCAAGGGGAACTATTTCTATAAGAGCACACTAGCTGTAAGCTGTGGGAGTGGTGGGTCAGTCAGCTAAGGCTCTAGGCTATTGATTTTCGGATCCAGGTTTGAGCCCCGGTGGGTTGCCACACCCCCATTTGAGAGACATCAATTTAACATTTGTTTAATGTTAATGTCTGAGATATTATAAGACTGCTTTCTTATCTTTAAGTATGTCACGCATTCATTATTCCAAAATTGCATGCTTATATTACAAGTAAAACTGAGTATATATACACATAACACACAATATATACACATACATACACAGTATATATAAAATCCAATTTTATATAGGAACCTCTGTAGTCCAACTAGGGAACAGTGGAGGCAAATGGTGGGTAGGACCTCCACTCAACATTCACACACACATTTACACAATATGTGCAATTTGGGAATGCTGATTAGCCTAACCTCTATGTCTTTGGACTGTGGGATGTCTGTGGGATGACTCAAGTACCTGGAGGAAACCCACCAAGCATACAAACTTGGACCTCAAGGTGGGAATAGAACCCGGACCCAGCAGGTGCAAGGTGACAGTGCTAACTACTAAGCCACTGTGCCGCCTACATATGTATATCTTACAAAGGTAACACAAGTTGAAATTTAGTAAAGCACATTAAAAGTATCCATAATACCTAAATAAGATAATGTAATATAATAAGGCAACGTAATTGAATTAAAACAGTGAGCTGTACCATCCAGCTGTACTACCAAAACATTTCAGTACACAATGTCCCTCCATACTGATTTAAATCTTCAGCATACAACACCTTTACTCTACTGTACAGCTGCAGGTTGCCAGATTGAGATATTTTGGAT
>JAOTRS010000029.1:4279962-4291118 GCA_028565755.1 Dinotopterus cunningtoni | reverse complement strand
TTATAAAAACTTAGGCAGCAACTTTTCCAATTTCCAATATTTATGTAATTCTCAAAACTTTTGGCCACGACTGTACAGTAACTGAGCAGTTTCAGAGGCATGATTTTTGTTTATTAAGCCAAATATGACCTATGAATCATTTAATCATAAAAACAGGTGAAGATGATGACCGATAACCAGGCTGGTGATTAGTATATTGGTGCTGCTGAGTGGTTGGAACAGACGAGAAGGGAAATGAGGTTGCTGCTGAGGTTGTATAATTGTGTCTTGAGGCACTTTGCAACCTGCCGCAGTACAACATTTGTTCCCTTTCCTCTAAATTAATCTACGTCATTTAATCACTCACTGAATATATACGTCACTGAATATAATATGAAGGAATTATGGGTGGAACAAGACCTTTGCACAGTACTGTAGCTCTTAACTGGGAAATTCAGGAAGGAACTCATAAATATGTAATTTTTAAGAGCAGTCAGGGATTCAGTTATCTGAATGACTATTTTTGGTTCCCTACGAACAGTTCTTTGACCATTGTATGTTGCAGCCACCGAAAACCATAAAGATCCTTCCACATTTCTGCTGGGAAAATGTTTGACAAAGTGGTAAAAGATGCATCAATCGAAGTGTTGCATGTCGAGGTAGGGGTATGGGCTTGTTTCAGGTTCTTCAATAAAAAAATGTAAAAACATTATTGATGTGTAATTTTGAATTAACCTAAAAGGCATATGCTATTTGTTTTTTTCTACTGGGCATGTTTGGTACCATTTAAGAAAGCTGAGTAAAAAAAAAGTAGGAATAAAAAAATTATTAATTAATTAATCAATTTTGTCAAAAAGGAACAACAAAAAATGAATCTGAATTTGAAAACCTAATTTCCTTCCAGGTGGCAATTATACAGAACAGGATTTAAACCCATCTCCTCTTTAATGTCTTTCATGTGAAAACATAGTCCACAATCATGTATACGCATCAGCCATACTATTAAAATCATTGTAGGGTAGATCTTCTTTGGGATTGTCTGAGACAGAACAGGAACACCCCACAAGGCTTGCCGTTTTAGAGATACTCTGACGTCCAGCCTTCACAATTTTGTCCTTGTAAAAGTCGCTTAGATTCGTAGATTATTACACTCGCCAATATATCGTACGTTTAATTTATATCACATTTGTAATTCATGCAAACTGACTTCTGTCCTTTTTGTCTTTTTAGAATGTATTTAATTCGTCAGTTTTTCCACAGATGGTCCAGTGAGATTTTCCAAAATGTATATAAAGATGTGTCAGTATGATTTTAATGCAGCTAGACTCCGAGACTCTCATCAGTAGTTTCTTGTCCAGCACACTGTGAAATTGCAGCAGGTGTGTGTGGAGATAAGAGAGCGAACAGGTCTTTACCTTCTGGCCTTTTACCAAACTCTGTGTGTGTGTGGGTGGGTATATGACTTAATGTCAGTAGTTGTAAACGTGTGATTTTGGGCAGAAACCTGGGTTAGAGCTGCGCTCGGAAACTTTTTGTAAGTAAGAAACTAGTTTTGTTATTTTATAATGTTCGCTACGAAGTGCAGTCATAAAATTTGTATTATCCTATGAAAAAAAAAAAAGAAAATATTTGCCCAAATTATGTTTTCAGAAATTAGTAAGTTCATGGACATTTCTTTTTGTTTTAAAAAAAACCCTGCGGTGTCGTTCCTTACGATGGGTCAAAACCAAAATGGCGCACCCGGTGGAAATTTTTTTTTGCCTTCATGACAGCACGCCAGCCCATTCAGCTCACGAAACAGTGAAACTTGCGAGCGACTAAAGGTACAAAATCCTGACTCACCATCCCCCACTCTCTCGACCTCGCACCCAGTGACTTCTTTCTCTTCCATAACTTAAAGAAACCACTTCATGGCAGACATCTGACGATGACGACGAGATGCTAACCGAGGTTGAAGTTTTCCTCAATTTGGAGAAATGTGTTGCCTTAGGTGAAAGATATGTTGAGAAGGACTAAGTTCAAGGCCAACGTTTATTTTCTCAGCAATAATAGAAATTTTATGACCGCGTCTTGTAGTTAGCTAATTGGATGTTTTAGCTAGTTTTGCTAATTTATGTTGTCTGTAGCACATTGGTCCTGGAGAAACGTTGTTTCGTGAACTCTATGTTCGAAATAGCAATAAAAGCTGACTTGACTTGACTTGAATCTGTTAAACTCAGAAACTTATTTCAGGAAGCCTCTCGGTACCGATAAATATTATAAATTTACAACAGTTTAGCGCTGACCAAGCAACTTAATTGGACAAGAGGCTTTCCATTACTGAGGGTATTCTCAAGGGGAATAAGTGGAGACATAAAGAGAAACTTACGAGATTTATGAAGTGTCCACCACCTCCATGTTTGATTCTCCTCCCTTTTTTTGACTACATTGAACCAGTAAGAATTTAAAACTACTTTCGCCATTGTTAATTACACTGTCGGTCGCTAACTGTCGGTCACCAGCTTAACGCTTTTTCCACCAGTCAAAGGAGATGTGTTGGCGGAGTAAAATAACTGAACTGAAACTAACAGAACATATTAAGTGTAAGGTGACAATTATTGTTCTAATTGTTTTTGGAGTTATGTTTAATTAATGTAATTGAAGTGTAAATGTTTACAGAATAGTTATTTTTACTTTTAGAAGTCCAAGTGCTTTGTGTCACTTAGCCCCCACCCCCCCTAAGACGAGGAGTAAAGACTGACCGAAATTTGCAGCAATGTGGGTCCAGTTTGTGTTTAGCATAGCTAACACACATTCCAGTGTGTAAGTGCAAGTCAAGAGTCTTACACACAATGGGAGGAAATTACCTCATCATGTATCACTTCATGTAGTTAGGGGTTTGGTTGGACTGCGGTTTTGAACACATGCACACACACACACACACACACACATGCACACACACACACACACACACACATGCACACATTACTACACCCTGGCAGCTACACTGACACCCTGGCAGTACATGTGTAACCTTTCCCACCTCGCTCTGATCTCTTTGGAAGGTTATTGTCTAGAGATGTGTCTTTGACTAAAGGACAGCATGATGGATGAGCAGAAGAGAGAGAGAGACCTGGAGAGTTTCCATTAGTGTGTTTGTGTCAAGGCCGTCCGTCATGATGAATGAATAGAGAGCGAGAGAGACTGTGCTGGCGTTTCACTGCACCAATGAGATTGCTGACTGCATGACTCAAACGAGACAATGATCGGAGTCAGCGTGTTTGTGTGGTCTCGTATTAGTCCAAGTCCATCTATTCGTCTCTGCATGATACTTAATTTTTCAGCATTGCATCATCTGGGACGCTGTGTAGATTCCTGACTCAGACTCATGCAGGAGGCCAAACAGGGTAGCTCGTTATCACCTGACCTTCGCACTGCCAATGTAACATCAGTTTACCATCAGAGAAGGGTTTCTTTTTGCGTTAGAGACTGGAAGAAGGTTCCTTTGAATCTTGAGCAGGTAGGAACGAAGGAACGTCCTCGCTCATTCAGACTTCGCATTTTAAATGCACTGTTTACATGTAGTTTTAAATATTAGTCGTCATCCTGCTCAGAATCGAATCATACAACATATTAAATAGTTTTAATATGTATAAAGCGATCACATAGACAATTTTTGCCCTGTTTTGGATCACTTGTTTTGCAGCCAGCATGACGGTCAGTGAGCATTGTGATAAGTAAGCAGCACTGCTTTCAACTTGCACGCCTGCATGTCTTCTGTAGATCTAAACGATTATGTCCGAGCCAAAATACCTTCTTTGGTCATGTTTAAATTTTGCAGCACAAATTAAATAATGATGGAGACTGTAACTACATTTACATGGACATCACTTCTTCAATCTGATCAGAGATTCCGACTTAACTGTTTTATATAGACGCTGATCCGATAAGAGAGGCTTTTATATGTTTAAAGCATTTCATCAGAATGTAACTTTTTTTCGACATGCTCAAAGTGGTTCTGCCCGCTGTGAAGCATTTAATCTCCAAGAAATATAACAGAAGAAGGGGCTCTTTGGCTGCTGCTGAGGACGGCTCCGTGTGGTCTGTGTGGGGTGCTTGTGGTGACCGATGATGGTTCTATTTGACCATGAAGATGGACTTGGACTCGGCTGATGCAGGCAGATTTTCTCTGATGGCTCATGACTGGAGTCGCTCAATAGTTTAAGAAAACTATTGAAATTGAAATTCCAACTAACAGATTTGTACAGTCTTATGCAAAAGTTTGGGCACCCCTTAAGAAATAACAGATTTTGGTGATTTTTCAATTGAAAAGATGTTAACACAGTCTCTCTTGGAATGGAAAAAATGCACAATATTTTCAGCAAACATTAATGCATAGTTACTTCTTATGCCATAAATTGAACCAAAATCTGTTATTTATCAAGAGGTGCCTAAACTTTTGCATAAGACTGTATATAGCCTCCAACAATGAATATTAACTTTAAAACCTTCTCCATTATACTGAACTGCACACAGTATGACTGCAAATCAATCCCTGCTTTATAAATCTGAGATCACACTAATAAGGACGGGTTCCCTGTCTGTGTTCGCTCAGGGAGTTTTTCCATGGCTACCGTCTCCCCGGCTTGCTCATCAGGGACAAACTGATTTATAATTTATACACATTTCTTTACATTTTTCAAAAAGGTTTAAGGATGTAAAGAAATATGTATAAATTATAATGACCATTGGTTAAACCTCTAAATAAATAAAAACGATTTCGAAAATTATTTGGCTCCTCATCTTTTCCTACAAATCCCGCCTTCTGCATTATGATTGGTTACAAGAATGCAGTCTCCTCTACAATTGGTTAGCTGCTTTACTGCATGTGAAATGCCAGCCAATCCTCAGCCAAAGACCCAGTGGTGGGAAGTATAGATAGCCTGGTGGAAGAGAATTGTTCTTAAGGAACAGAAGCAAAAGATTTATTCCTGGAAACTCTACACGTCTCCAACTGGGGCAAAAGTGCGCAGAAAGAATATTTATTCCAAAGAGAGAGAAACAATCAGATCAAGTGTTTACATAGCTAATATTTTTGTGTTAAGTGGATTATCAAAGGTTTACACCACCTCCTTTCATTCCCACTGAAAATTCATTCAGATCGAGGTCAGACTGTTCAAATTGAGGTGTTTACGGGATGCGTTTTTATTCCTATTGGACTAGTATTCCCATTATTAATAAAATATTAGTCCATGTAAATGCACATAGTGATGATGTGCAATTTTACCTGGATATTTCGCTTGCCTGGTTTGGCATGTTGCTTCACATACTGTGTCCAGCCTTTATGCTGGTACTGCATCATGTGCAATTTGTTTGGACACAGTAAATAAATGCAGCCACCTTCAACATGCATAATTAAAAACAAGTAGAACCCTGTGCTTAAATGCACCTTTTGCATAACTGAGTAAGCACCAGCTGATTAACTGATACAGCTTTTCAGTTTGGACAGCTTATACTGTACAGTGGAACTTCGGATTATGAGCATAATTTCGTTCTGGAAGTTGGCTCGTCGTTCAAAACACTCGTAAATCAAAGCATAAGAAATAATGAAAAGATGAGAGAGAGAGAGTGTGCGTGCGCGCGTGCGTGCGTGCGTCTGTGTGAGAGAAGGGGCACGGTGTCAAATTACGCGCGTGCACGCATAACGACAGGCAGAAACAGAGAGGGAGAAATGGATCTTTAACCTCTCTAACGAGACTTTCTTTTGCTTTACTCGCATGCACACACGTGTGTTATAAGAAACAGTACACGCACGCTGTACACATGTGCTTACAAACACAAAATAAAAGATGTTTTACGCGCACACACGTGGTCAGTGTTATAGTAAACAGTACACGCATGCATGGATGTTGATTATACCAGTGAGAGACGCCCACTAAGACCGAGCAGGGGAGACGATTACCCACAATTCCGCACCGCAAGAGAGAAAAAAAAAACATTGGTTCAGTTGTGATCACGTACGCTCGGCATCAAAACAAGAAGTGCATGCGTGATGCATGATACTCGGTGCTCGTAAACCAAGACTTTTCTCGTTTTTCAAGTCAAAGTTTATTAAAAAGCTTGGATCGTCTTGCGGAACACTCGCAAACCGTGTTACTCGCAATCCCAGGTTCCACTGTATATGACTCCAAAAGATGTCTTTTTATATTTTGATACAGGGACGTGTAATAAACTAGGTCTAATAGATTTGTACTGTAAAAGCAGTCTTGGGTTTTTTTCCTGTTTAAACACGCTTTATATATAATCTTAGCATCATCTACTACCTCTAAGAGAGAGTCTTTCTATCATTAGAGCCTCTCGATGTTTACATCATGCTTTGTGTAATAGTCATAATACCAGGAATTACTGCTGTTAGTGAAGTATTTATTTTTATGCCAGCATGTGTAATGAATCTGTCCCGGTGACCCATCTCTTCCTTTTTAAGTTTATTTGATTACAAAATCTGGTGTCATTTACCGCTAGTATTTTAAAAGACGAATGAATACAGTAACACTGATGCAGATCAGCGCCGACTAAATTGCCTAATTCCTAGATCCTCAGTGTAAATTAGATCCTCTGGGGCGTCTGCACACACCTCTTCTCTCGCTGACACATCAGCAGTTCCACATTTCCCAACAAACCTGTACACCAAAGCTTGTGACTCAGCTCTGCTCGGACCCTGTAATTAAGCCAAAGTGAGTCACGGAGAAAGAGAGAGAATTAATAGAGACACGAAAGCCGTCACTGCGAGACGTTGTTAATGTTAGTCAGAATGCAGGGAGAGACAGAGTGGAGATTCTCTGGTTGGACATGTGGTCTATCCACTGTAAGTTACTGTCTTGCAGGATGACACGTCTTGTCTCTCATTCTGCTCTCTGAAACACTAGAAGCTTTGTGAATGACCCGATCTCTCATCTGCATGACGCCACCTAGAATCTGCTGTGTCTGGTAAACAGCTCCACCACCTTCATCAGTATGTTTGTTACCTGGTATGACGAGAATCATTTGCGCGCACACATTTATCATATCAGTCTTTTCCTGCATTTATTTTATTTGGGAATTTGGGCGATGAGGGAATGAGTGATGCCCCATGGATCCTATCTCATGTCACTGTTGCAAACATTTCATCAATGTGGTCTACTCACTGGAGTTGTGTAATTTAATTGATCTTTTGTAGGTCGGTTTTTGATTTAGAAGCAATGCCCATCTTTATATTTATTAAGGCTTTTTAAAACTATTTAAAGCGGCACGGTGGCTTAGTGGTTAGCACTGTCGCCTTGCACCTCCAGGGTCTGGGTTCGATTCCTAGCCAGGTTCGATTCCCGCCTCTGTGTGCATGGAGTTTACATGTTCTCCCTGTGCTTGGTGGGTTTCCTCCAGGTGCTCCGGTTTCCTTCCACAGTCCAAAGTCATGCAGATTGAGCTAATTGGCATTCCTAAATTGCAAGCGAGTGTGGATAGGCTCCTGGGACAGGCTCCAGGCCCCTTGAGACCCTGGATAAAGCGGTATAGACGATTAGAGAATGAGTGAGTGAAACTATTTACAAAAATTTAATGATTTTTAAACGGATGAATATCCCAAAATTATATAACTAAAAACGCAAAGTGCTTGAGCCTTCCACAAATACTCGTATTTTGGTGAATATTACTTCTACTTCCATTTCTTTTGAGTTTAAGAGCGGACTCGACCAAACTGGAATGTGGCACAGGAGATTTGCAGGAAATATAGAAGACATGACATTTTAACAATCAACAGAACAGAAGTTATACAGCATTTTACTGTTTATTAGATTACTACTTTTAGTAGTTTTTAATACTTCAAAACCTGTAAGAAATATAGCAGTTTGGAATGAATCCGACAGTAAACATCGGTGCTGTTGAGTCTAATCCTAATGAAAATAACAATGCCCAAAACTTGAATTAAATCAAACTATAACAGTTTGCTTCTGATTCACACCTCTACCTCTAATGTAATTTGTAAATGAATGAGTAAGATGCAAGAAGGAGACGTGGCTATCATACATTTCAGCATAATTTCTAAACAGTCTCACCGTGGTTGCAGAATGTTTTCAGCTAGGACAGATTAAAAGTTTCTTCACTGTTTTCCAGGATTCAAAACATTGCTGACGTGATGACGTGAGATTCGAATGTCGAGTCGGAGTCTCTGAGACACATCGTACCCTGTTCATGTCTGTGCTTAGCTCTGTATGATGGGATCACCCAGGACCCATGTTTTACTAAGTAAATTTCATGGTAACCTTTACCATGTTGTTAATAATGTTTATATGGAGGAGACACAGTTGGTTTGTTACAGACTTGAGATGCCTGCTGTTGTCAATTACATGCACTTTTTTATCTACATTTCCCTTTAGTACTATGTATACCTAAAGCCCAGCATTATAAATCTAAATCTTAGCACCACTGTACAGTACGTATTCAGGGATCGTGATCTGATATTTGTATAACATACAGTATCTGGAGATTCAGTACTGAAGCCTGTTGAAGTACTTAACTTCTAGTTAAACCTAGTGAATTCCTCAGGGCTCCAGCAGAACTCGGCTCGGTCTCCCCACTGTCTGCTTACACGTCTCCGAGCTGTTTGGCTCTGCTGCTCTTTGCCATGTTACTGGCAAGGCCGAGGCTGGAGAAACCCAGAGGAGGCTAAAACACAGCCAGTCGCCACTAGTGGGTGCTGTGGGTTTACTCTACGCCCCCGGGCAAGCGGCACAATGTTCTCTATAATCAGAGATCAACGGCCTGCAGTCAGAGGTTCCCTGAAACAGATAAGCAGCAGTCCATGTGCAGTGTGTCTCTGGGTCTCCCACTCGCTCTCTGTCTCTGTAAATATCTACTGACGTCGGTCTCAGTGGGGACTAAGAAGGGTTTAGGAATGAAGAAACGTTAAAGATTCTTCCAGGAGTTGTTAAAGGATTTCTTTCCTGTGTGTCTGTGTGTGTGTAACTGAATCTGAATGGATGTCGATGGTTGTGTAAGCTTGAGCAAAATGGTTAATCCTGTGGCATGAAAAGATGTAATGTATTGAAACTGAAAATAGGTTTATGCTTTTAATTATGTGAACAAATGTTTGCGCTTCTGATCCAGTTTCATACAAGGTATTTTCTGTACAAGGTCCATGAGCACCTCTGAAACTGTACTTTTTCTTCTCTTGTTGCTAGATGTGCACACCTAAACTAAGAAAATGCATAATGCATTAGACAGTCTTGTAATTACATTTGGCCAATCCTGCCCTCTGTTGTGCCTTGCTCAAAAAAACAGTTTGAGCCTAAATGTGCTGAACAAGCTGTTAATCTTGGACTGAAGTGAGTCCTGAAATGCTTTTTTTTTCTTATGTCTGCACCTTTGTGAAAGCAGAGATGGATTTGATTTCTGATCTCCAGACACTTCACTACTTTTAGGGCATTTTCGCAATAGGCACGATTGATTTGTACCGTGCCCAGGAACGATTCTTCCCCGCTCCCCCTCCCCACTCCCCCGGTGGCTGGCATGCACATTATTTTTGTTCTCCGTACTCGGGTACACTTGCGTATTCACACTCTCCGATACAGCAGGTGGCATATTTGGTTTGTGAGCTGCTATTAAACACAAGAGAAGAGAACAAGAACTGTGACTGTATGCCTAATATTATTGATATTTTGAGAAAAAATGTGAAGAGCACTGCTCTTGCGTGTCTTTCTACAGGGTCTAATTTCATGATCAGATAAGATTGGCTTTCATACCTGATCTGATCCATGCCTGAGTACGTTGTTCAGCATCAGGCATGATTCCCGAGCCTGGAAGAGTTGTCTTCTCACTGATGAAAATTAACCAGACTTTGGGGTTAAGTGTTCTCTGAAACGATCCCGGAGCCCTAATGTAAAAATGACTCTTAGTCTGTTTCGCCGCCTCAGCATGTCACATTAACATTACTGGAATTGGGATAAGGACACATTATCACATTATCTCCAAGTCTCTGGAGGCAGTGTTATGATCTGGGGTTGCTTCAGTTGCTCAGGTTTTAGGCTCAGCAACGTTATGTGTCACTAAAATGAATCACTTGAATACCTGAATGACCAGATTATCCCATATGGAGTTTTTCCCCCCTGATGGTACGAGCATATTCCTGGAGTCAAATTGTGAAAGTGGTTTTGGGAGCATGAGGAATCGTTTTTACATACACCACATTAAGCACCGTAATCAAAGCTAAAGGAGGATGAATGAAATATTAGAGTGTGTTTTATTTATTTATTTATTTTGGCCAGATTCTGTTAAAAAAGGAAATGGATGATTGATTTTGTCATAAATCGTGATAACTTGGGACATCTTTAGGTCGATTTAGAGGACTAGATCATGGGGAATGATTTGTGATGATGATGATGAAGAGCAGGAGGATGTGTGTGCATGGAGGGTTTGCAGTTTAGTGTAATGCTATGATCATATGATGTTTTTTTTTTTATTATTTTTTTTTATTCCATACATATTTGTATTGGCTTGTTTTATGATGTAACTGTGGGTTCATTGAGTTCATCGTTTTGCGCTCAAACGTTTTGTTCTGCATTTTATTTTTTCTGAGATATGTTTAAATTTGGCATCATCTGTACACCCTGTTACTGAATACACTCAGCTTCCCCTCGCTATATACAAATTTAATCAGAAACCTACTTAGTAGGAAAATCTCATCTCATCGGATGATGCATCCCCATCAGCCAACTTTAACTTTTTTTAGGCATATTTAAAAATATCCTTTTAATGTTTTCCTTTTTCATGACGGTAATAAGTGTGTGAGGTGGCATTCTCTGTCTGAGGCCTTCTCTGTTTCGTTCCAGAGCAGGTCGAGAGAGAGTAGCAGATGTTCGGGCTCTCTGGCACTGTGCCACCCGTCTGTGGCAGCCTGTGTGTAATTAAAGCTCAGCCATGGAGAGGTAAAAACCAGGGCACTTGTGTTGTGGATACCGTCTCTGAAGTTTATACTGCTTAACCATGCCTCCTTCCTGTTTACTCTGCTCACCTCTCGCTCATCAAATCTTCACGTTTACACTCCGTTTGTGCGCAGCTCACACACTTGCGTGCGTTTATGTCACCGGAGCCACATGTGGAGGTCGATCCACAGATGTCCATGTTGACGTGTTCCAGGATGATAGCACTTTCTGATGATACTCGAA
>JAOTRS010000029.1:4253456-4268276 GCA_028565755.1 Dinotopterus cunningtoni | reverse complement strand
ACCTTGTTGAATCAATGCCACGTAGAATTAAGGCAGTTCTGAAGGCGAAAGGGGGTCAAACACTGTATTAGTATGGTGTTCCTAATAATCCTTTAGGTGAGTGTATATATATAACTTTTATGAACTAATTTGTCATGTACAATCTTTACTTTTATAAGAACTGTATTTGGACGGCATGATTGTTAATTTGATTTAATAGCACTATTACTATTCGAGTTGTTTTAAGAAGCTATTTTATGTTTTAGTTAATTAAATTGACAAACAAAGGATCAATTAAATGACATTTACGAATTAAATTGAGAGGCACGGTGGCTTAGTGGTTAGCTTAGCGGGTTCGATTCCCGTCTCGGAGGCCGTGTGCATGGAGTTTGCATGTTCTTCGCGAGTTTCCATGCTTGGTGGGTTTCCTCCAGGTATAAAAACATGCAGATTAGGCTAATGTGAGTGTGTGTATGAGTGTGCCCTTTAATGGATTGACACCCCGTCTCATACCCTAAATCTCCTGGGATAGACCCCAGGACCCACCTGACCATGTATACAGGATAAATCGGTATAAACGATAATGAATTTAATTGCACTGATCAAGTCCTAAACTCATTTTAGGCCTTTAGTGCATTGTCAGTGTAAGCAGAAATAATACAGTACATGGCTGATATTTGATCACAAACCAATCACATGTATATTACCACCTACTGTACTGCACTGCGTAGATTTGCAAATGTTTTCAGGTGCAAAAAAAAAAAAAGAAGAGGCGGGGCACTTGTAGTCAGGAATGGGACAAAGCAATTGCATAAAAATAATTTTTTTTTTTAAGGTGGCTAAATATTATCCCACTCCTGATAATAGTTCACATGTAGCTCAATCCCGATGGCTTTTCATACATCATACAGTATGTTTTCATATAAATACAGGATAACTGGGTGCCAGATGCCATAATCACACATGACTAGCACCCAGGTGCGCTCGCAAGAAGATTTTCTTTTTTTCCCCCTTCTGTTTAACACTTGCAGTGTGGAAGCGCTGCATCCCTCCTGGCACAACGTCACTACACTTGTTTTCTCTTTCACATCTGTTTGACTTGCTCCCGGAGGATTACCCGTTAGTCTTGCCGCATGTGATGAGTCGTTTAAAGATTTGTCAGCTAAACACTTTGCTGGTTTTGAGTATCTCGAGGATAAACGCGTGATGTTATTGGCCACAGATCATCAGACAGACTGCGGTTTTCTTCTCTGTTCTGTTATTTTTCTTTTTTCTTTCTCTGGAGTCAGTGCTGAGCCTGAACACCCTGACAAAGACATGCTTGTGTATTCACCCAGCTCAGCTAAACATGCAAGCCATATCTTCAGTGTGGATAGAGGCAAATAATAAAAGAGAATGAGTGAGAATATAAGAGGGGTCTCATGCTGACAGATTGTGAGGCAGGTGTTTGGGCTTTAGCCTGTGTGACAGATTTCTGGGAGGCACACACAAGGGCGGGGTGTTGATCTGACCCCGAGTCAGCGTCCTCGTTTTCACCAATTGATGTATTTGCCAGACTGGGATCCAGAGGTCAGGGTTCATACCCCGAGACGGGTGATCAGTCTATTAAATATCACGCTTTGTCCGTGCAGCAGGAGACCGCAGCACACGCCAAGACGGAATGGAAGTTTATTAAGGACAGCCATACTGAGGGTCAGAGACCTTCAGGACATAATAGCTACGGTGATCCTGGACAGCCAGTCAGCGCACATGGTAGCTTATACACCTCCATTCACGTGATTTAATCAGCTGAGTTGATGCATTGATTACCTGGTGTCCTATGTGAGAGATATTGTGTTAATCAGAACTCCTTTACAGGCTTAGGACCATTAAAGCTCTCAAAGCTGTGAGCGTAGGGAGAGATGTTAAATAAGCTGTACCACAGGATTTGTTCATGGAATTTCATAGTAAATTTTGTATGACATCCTCAATGCACACATTAGTATCTTAGCTTCCGTGTTTGCAACTTGCATAAGAAATGAATGGTTGCTTTATTGCATCCAGGGTGAATGTGAGGTTGAGCTCGAACATGACCCTGCCTTCCATTAAGCCTCCATATCGGACCTCATATAAAAGTCAGAGAGACGGTCTGCTCCATAAATAATTGAGGCACCATAATGCAAGTTCAGCCCCATTAATGTGGTGGAGTAGTGCTCTCCGTGTGATGGATAGCAGGTTTTAGGAAATGATTCTGATGGCCTCATCTGTAAAAAAAAAAAAGAGAGAAAAAAAAAAGAAAAAAGTGTCAAGACGTGTCATACACTCACCAACTCCTGTTTTATAGCCTGCAACATGACGCCATTGTTATTCTGCGCCCCTTATGATCTGGAAATGAAATCTAGAAACCTAAAAGCTTAGTTAGTTTTGTTCCCTGAGACGGAACCCAGTAAAGGTTCTATATAGAACGATACCACATTGTTTTTTTTTCCTTTCAGAGCAGGGTTCAAATGAAAGCATTTGGAAAACCAAGAAGCAACTAGATTTGCATTTATCTAAAGAAAATACACAGCGGTTACGAGAACCAGGAAATAATTCAGGGGTGGATGGGTGGATAGAAGAATGGAGGTGGTGGATGGAGGGAAGAAGGAAAGGAAGGATGGCCGGGGGGAGGAAGGAAGGATTGAAGAAGGAAAAACAAAAGAAGGAAAAACAAATTTGAAAAATAAAAATGGGGGAAGGAAGTGAGGGAGAAAGAAATGAGGTACCAGTTGGGGAGATGTACAGTAAGAAATGGTGGACAAAAAATATGAAGAGAGAACAAATGAGAGAAGGTGATAGTGGTACTGATACTGAGGAAGAGTAAGAAACAAAAAGGAAGAAACAGTATAAAAGAGAGGAAGAATATGAGACAGAAATGAGAAAAGGAGAAAAAAAAGAACAAAACCCTAATTTTGTGAGAGATGGAGAAGAAATCTTTGCACTTGGCATTGAGTTCATGTACTTTTAACGTATTTTATGGCTGGAGTTCAGCAGCTGCCTTAACTTCCTTTATCAGTGTGCTTACAACATTAACACTGATATACTGTATGTTCGACTATCCAACCCAATATGCTGCATGGGAATCCCAGTGTATTCCTTTAACGTGCTGCTATCCGTTTTTTTTTTCATCACACACTCTAACACACACTTTAACATTTCACTGTGTTTTTCTGTGTTTAAGGATGTAAACGGTTATTTACTGCCGGGGATAAGCAAACGGTTAAGCCTTGTTTATTACACTGGAAGAGGAATGACCCAGTTTTTTAATAGATGCTGTGATCATGTGACACTCAGTTTGATTTGTAGAGACAAGGGTCTGAGACGAGAGCTCCGTGTTTATGGAAGGTTTCCTTTTCCGTCTGATCCGTCATCATAATGTCTGATTATGTGCAGAAATCCAACAATTGGGATAAAACAAATAAAGTTAACTATACATGCCTGTTACATTGAAACAGATAAAAGAACACACTTGTACTTTTTATTTGCATGACATCATTGAGATGGCTTTATGGATTTGTTTGGAGGTTCAACTGTCTCTCATGTCACTCACACACACTACTACTCTTACACACGTCTCGATCTTTTATATCTTCTCAGAGTAAGCGTTGTTATTATGTCATTCATCGCTTCTGGCTTTTAGTTTGCAGCTGATTGTTACTGGCTTTTTGTGCAACCTGAATTTTGTGCATAAGCTTTTGAAACTCGCCTCCTGTCCATGTACTGCAGCTCAGGAACGTTTTAGAAACAAGCCCACGTTGCTCAGCCACATAAGACTTTAAGTGGCATTTATACTCATCCATTCATTTAACCTGATGCCTGTGCAGCATCGTTAAATAATCACAGCCTGCTCATGCTGTATACGGTACATTATTTACTGTTTATTTTGTGTCTTTCATTTTAATAATGGCATAACTAATAAGGGGAATTAGTGGAATGAGTGCATCCCAGATTTGTGTGAGTACAGGCAGGGAGTGCTGTGTGTCCAGGCCCGTCTGGCTCCAGGCTTCCCCTGACAGATTAAGGCTGACCCACAAAACCACATGCTACCAAAAGTCTATGCCAAATGTGCTAAAATGACTGTCTCACTGACACTCTCTCTCTCTTTCTCTCTCTACAGATATTTCAAGAATTTCCTATTACACAGGTGAGTGGCTCAGTTTCCCCTTAAACCCCTTTCACAACAGAGTTATCCCAGTGATGTATCCTATTAGTCATATCATCCATGCATGCAATATACTGCTGAAAATCAGGATTCGGGCGTACAGCGTCCCCTTCTCTACCGTGCTCGTCCTCTACTGCTGGGACCCAAGGACGCAAAAATCCACACCAGGCAACTGAGATCAGAATGTTATAGTATAACAGCACAGACAGCAGCTTGAAACAATTCAAAAGGTTTTGTATACAGTATACAAGACTGCTATGATATTGACCTGTATCACAAATGTCCAGGAAGTACTGATGTGTGTGTGTGCAGGTTTTCATTCCAACCAAGCAGAATACAAACATGCACACGAGCGATCACCCAGCACTCCGAACTACTTTGTGGAGAAGATTTGACACGTCTGACCTACACGAATACAGTCTTCATCCCCAAGTAAAAAACGAACAACAAAGTAAAATCTTAAAACTGAGTTCACATTACCGGCCTGAAATGACTTAATTCTGGCGTTTTTTTTTTCCACCCTTATGTGCCACTGATCTGTTTTGTTTTTTTTTTTAAAGCTAAATGAACGTGCACATGTTTTTTTAGATCAAATCCAAGTACTTTCGTATGTGGTCCTAGATCAGATACATATCCGCCACATGGTCATGTGATGGACAGATTGGGATCCATGCAACTTTTATCCGCTCACGGACATCAGTCAGCACCAGTAGCACTGGGATTTCACAGCAGCCCTAGCAATAGATGCTAAAACATCTAAAGTGAAGCATCTGTCTTTCCTCTGTACTCTGGACGTCAATAAATACAGCCGGCTACCTGCTGTCCTCCAGAGCAAAATCCCATGCATATTTTTTTTGCATGGGATTTCTAAAATGAATTGAAACAAATGACCTTGTGACATGTCCTTTAACCCAAAAATGTATCAATGCGCATATACAGTACATGCCATTTCAAAGGACAGATGAATCCTCATTAGAGTCAGATAAATGTCACCTGTACGTGACCCACCATGATGTGCAAATCCGATCTGACCAAAAAAAAAAATCAGCATTGAGTGATGTGACCTGTAATGTGACTGTAGCTCAAGTTGAAAACAAGCATGCATTTGGATGCAAAGCATAAGATGTTTGGTAGAAGATATTTTTGGTGCTCTTGTCCCTGTGCACAGAAGGCGGTGGTACTTTAGAGTGTAACAGCATTAATATTTCATGTGTTTTCCGCAGGGGTGTTTGAGGAGGAAGAGTGTCTGAGTGCCATTTTCCTCCCATACCTGATTTATTATGCTGTGTATGATCGTGTATGATGTGCAATACAGCAGGACTTGACTTGGGGGAGTTTCTTCAGCGCTACACTGTCAGTCATACGAGTGTCATCGACAGGCTCCTAGAGGGAACTTTGTCGGGATTTTTTATGTTTTAAACAGAAATGAGAAATGCGAATCTGTACTGAGAATACACAACCGGATACCACAGTGGGCAAAAAAAAAAAAAAAAACAGTTTGAAATTGCTTGGCCAGGTCTGAGCCTTGTGACTGCAGAGGGGAAAGTTTTATCCAGTCAGCGATAAGTCATAACAGGCACACTGTATATTTACATGCGTGTCACATGTGTGGGGAACAGATAACGTGCAGGAAAAATGATTTTGTAAAGGTGCCTCGGTCGAGATGATGTTGCTTATCTGGATGTTAGAAGATCATCAAATGGTTCACCAAGCAATTTTTTCCAAAAATCAGGGCTGAAGCGCTAAAGAGCAAACTGTTCACGGAACAGTTCAAAGGAAAACCTCATTTTAACCTTATGCCACCTTAACAGCCAAAAAGGGAAACACAACAGGTTTTTTTTTTCCTCTTAAATATTGGTTTGCGGCCAGAAGAGTTCAGTTATAGAACACAAAAAGAAGAATACAAGAAGGTGTTAGAAATCTCCAAGTAAACTTTCAGACAGGAAATTGCTCATACCGAGTAAAAGTTCAATATGAGGACAGTAGCGGTGCAACGATGAATCAGCATTATTGACTAAAATCGATAATCGAATTGGTTATTAAAGACGTTTATTTGTTTATTTGATGTTTATGATTGGGATCGTTCATGACGTCAACGCACTTGATTCTCGCATGAACTGTGAACGTTCTAGTGTGTAGCTGTTAAGCTTATTAGAGTGAAGTGAGTAATAGTAAAAACACCTTACGAGCAAAAAAACTCCCAGGTGTGTGAACATTTTATTCTTAACTTAAGTAAAACAGACGCTAGATTTAGAGGGAAAGACTCTGGCGTTGTGAAAGGATTCACACCTAAAGAGAATGTGGATAGTTACTGACGGCATGTTGCTATAAGTCGTGAACTTTTCTGCTCACAGCAGCACACCTAATTAGCCTGGATAATTTAGCCATATTTGCCTCATGTGTGTTCTTTCCCCCACTTACCTCACTCTCCAGCCCTTCACACTTCACTTCACGTGAACCCGCCATTCGCCACAGACTTTAAGGTGCGTCCCAATCGGCCTGAAGTACCCTGCGAAGTATACGTCGCTGGGTGTTCAGCCATGTTAAGTGTGATTCCAAACCGCAGAGAGCGAACATGTTCAGTTCAAAGGGAACTGCGAACGGTGTAGGGAACGAGTGAACAACAGGGCTTCACTTCACCGGGAAAAGGGAATGAAAATTTTCCCATAAGTCATTGCGTCTCACTTAAGTGTGGAAAAAAAAAAAAGGATTTATGTATTTATTATCATTACTATCGAGGACGACATCATATTAAAAGGACACAATAATTTAAATGTTAATTTAATCAAGAAATCCTTAGCATTATATAGTAGACTTGTAATCTGTAAAAAATGAATTAATCTCTGTACATCTTTAATCAATTATTACTATTAATAATTTATTTACAAGTTATAGACTGTTCATAATGGTATCAGTATTTGTTTCAATAAATAATCAATATTTAATGTCCGTAGTGTGAAATTTTCCACAGCAGCAGCAGCAGGTATCCGAGGTGCGTATGTTACCATGGTAACGCAGAGAGTGTTGTCTGCGCTGGTGACATCACAGTGTGTTCCGAATGATGGAGTTTTGTCAAGGGAAGTTGCAAACGGAGCAGGGATTAGGGAGCACCCTGTGAAGTACACTCCGGAATGGAACGCAGCTTTTATCTCAGTTTTCTGAACATTTCAACTTAACTCCCATAATAACCATCTTTAAGCTTTAATAAATAGACATATTTTATTGCTGATATTTTGCTTTCACTTAGTTTTTAAATTTTGTTTTATCAGGAAAGTTTATTACAAGACATTTTTATTGATGGTTTAATCTTTAGTATCTTGATTGTTAGTTACCGCATGCACAACACAACCTTAAGCTAAATTTAAATGTGTTTTTGGCCCGGTTACTATTTTTTTAAGTTTAAGAATAGATTGATGTACAAACTTTCCTCTTGTTAAGGACATCAATCCCCATTCCTCACTGTAAAAGTTTTTTTTTTTTTTTTTCCCTTGACATTTTTTAAAGAAAACGTCAGTCAGTCTCAGCACTTTGATGTCAAGGTGTTCTTTAAATTTTTACTTTCAAAGGAGGATGGAGTGTTTTAAGGTTCCTGGTGTATTGGGTGTGTGACAAGCTTCATTTTTGTCTTATTTGCTGGTGAAAGAATGGCTGTTTAGATTTTATAAGTAAGTTACAATAGAGGTTAACTTGTTTCGTGGGCGTTCCACAGCATTAAACATAACTATAAATATACGTGTTGGCAAATTGCTGAGGTATAATAGAAATAAAACATTTTGACGCATACTATTGGAAAATCCTGCTCTCTAAAGTAATACAAGCAATTCACACCACAGAGTCTTTGATATAACCTTTTTTAACGTCTTTCCATCATGGTGTGTGCGTGCTTGTGTTGTGGCATTTTGTGAAGAGGATTAGGATGCCTGTGAAGAACTTTCTATTTCTTTATTCCCTCTTTCCTCTTCCCTTTGCAGTGGGTAATGAAGTAGAGTTACGCCTGATACAGAGCTCATAGCCTGCTGTAATCATGTAGTTGTCATCCTTAATAAAGCACTCTGTTTTTTTGCGCTATATAGTCAGTACACAGCTGAGCAATTAGTCTTCCCAGTGTTACCAAGGACACTTGTATGAAAGTGCTCGTCCTGTTTACTGCTTTATGCCTTATATTCAGCTTCAAGCTTTATTGTGTGTATTTGAATTGCACTTTTTGTGTCATATGCATTTGTGTCATACTGCCAGTGTACACCAGGACTCATACTTTTGCTCAAGTTAGTGTGCACAGAGCAGCACTCGGGGTCTGATTTTCTTGTAGATGTTGGAGTTTAGTATACTGAACAGGTGCTGCTTCAGGATAGGTTCTGCATACTAATCTTGCTGCAGCACACTTGATAAAATCAGGAAATGAGTACAGATCAGTTATGCATAGTAGTATTGATGCATCACACCCGAGACAATCAGGAAACAGCTAAGGATCGGTTCTGTACACAAAATGGATGAATGCTGATCTGGGTTCAGTTCTTTATACTATTTATGCCAATCATGGCATGTGCAGCACTACACAAACTGACCTGAGATCAGAATTTATTATTAGGTTCTAAATAAGGCAGGGCTATAATAGCAGGCAGAACTGATCTTTGATCAGCATTTCATCATACATTTCCAAACATTATTAAATGTACACTAAAGGCTAATTATTCATATGTTGAGATTTGCCCTAATCAGTATTCAGAACTGATCCTGGATCAGCTATTCATGTCCTGTGCTTCATATTTGTGCGCAGACATTATCAGTATGCAGAGCTGATCTTGGATCAAAGTTAATTTTCTGCTTTTGTCAGAAAAAAAGATCTATTATCAAGTACATGCTAGAGCTTGTAGCTGTCAAAAAAAACTATTGTGTGAGCTTTATGAGCACAACGCCTGCTAATATATTTGTTTTATATCATATTATCCATGATGCTTTTTGTTGTTGGTCTTTCGGCTGCTCTTGGCAAGGGGTCGCCACAGCGAAATATCCAGTCCGCACTACAACTTGGCACAGGTTTTACGCCGGATGCCCTTCCTGACGCAACCCTCCCATTTTATCCATGATGCTTTAATATGGTGCATTAAGGAGTGGCATCAGGGCTTATCAGGGCATTTAATGTTTATCTCCACTTTTTCAGACTGTGAAAGATAATTGATAATTAATCCACGTTAAGGATTAGGGACATTTGCATGTTCAGATCTTTGTGAAAAAAACATAAAACATAGTAGAGTAAATGCTTTACGCTCTAGTGAAATTGACTTGCAGCTGTCAGAAAGGAAGAGGATGAGAAGGACAAAGAGCAAGGGGAAGTGAAAGAGCACGTTCGAAGTGCTAAAGGAAGCGACTCGGCTCATCTGCTTGGTTTCCGTTCTGCCAAAGAAATCCATGGATACCAGTTTATACCCTGATTATAATTTGACATTGTCCATTTGCAGGCCCTTCCTGTAGATTTACTTGTTATCCACTCTAATGCTATACGCCATATGTCCTTTCTTTCTCTTCTCCATCTTTGTCTGGACAATATATGGCCGGAATTTGAATAGTACTTCACATCCCTTGGGTTTTCTGTCACAATAGGGACATTGACAGTTCGCTTTCTTAATGAGGCAGCTCCAGCTGTGGCAATAACACCTTCTGCTTGCAGATTTATTTGTTGACTTTTTTTTTGGCAGCATATTTCAGCACTGACGATCTGCTGTGTGTTCAGCGTCAGCTCCGGTGATGGAAATATGACCATTGTGGTGTAAGGACTTTGTTTGCATGTGCATGCTGCGTGAAAAAGGCAGTGGGCCGGACATGAGGGTTTGTATATGGATGGGGAGACCACCACTCCCGTCTTAACCCTTTTCCTTTTTTGTGTTAAGCCTTTGTTTGAGAGATCCGTACCCCACTGTTAATGTCAGTGACTGCTTTGGGGAAGGCCCTTCGACTTCCTCTTCCTCCTCCTGCTGTCCTGGAGCTAAAATGCAGTACTCTCTGGTGTGAAAACTCAAAGCATCTCATTAGAACGGGCTTTTTTGTGTGATAGACTTTAATTTAGAGGCTACTTCATCCCAGCTGTAGTTGTGTTTCAGTATTTATGTTCCTTTAATTTAAAAGCTTTCTGGAGAATAAGGTGGAATTGCAGAAAGAAAGATGGTTTGCCTTTTGGTGGTTAGAGTTTTCTCTAGTCTGAGACACGGATGTTAATGTGTGGTGACAGAAGGTCTGAGCAGATTCCAGACTGAAATGTAGCCAGTCTGGTATTTCCATCGCGTCAGAAGAATAGTCGTATCAGTCTCTGAACGACTTGGCTGAATGCTATCTCTGCTTTCCAGGAATGCAGGACTAAAACGCGCTCCTGGCTTCCCTGTTCTTCTCTTGAATGGGCGTCAAACACGGGGAGATCCCCTGCTGATAAAGCACTGAGATCGGTTTTATACTGAATTCCACCCCCTCGGCGTCCATCTTCAGCCCCACCCCCACCCCCCCATCTCTGGACCTCTAACGCTGGACTTCTGATCCTAATCATCTCACTCATCATATATGTACTAGAGTTGTTACGGTGCTTCTGTTAACGGCCACGCTTTGGGAATTTCATTTCAGTTTATTTTTAGCATTTATCGTACATGGCAAACATTTTAACAGCTGAAATGGCGACAAACGAGACAAATTTTTTAGCTCAAAAAGTAAAAACCTCTTTTGCGGCAAAATATTTGAGCCTGCTCAGGATGTCACATGTCACTGTATGTGTTTTTTTTTGTTTGTTTTTTTTGTCTTTGTCATTTGTTTCATTTGTCAGTTGTGTTTTTGTGTAATAATGCCCGAATGAAAGTGTATTTGTGTTTTAATCATTAGGTTATCAGAATTCTTGACTTACCATGAAGTTGTTTTCAAACTGATATCGAAGTTAAACATTTCACATCATGTCTTACCGGGGATGCTTGTGTGTGTGACAAATAAAATGTGAATTTGAAATTTGTATTTAAGAAAGCTTAAAGGTAGCTATGTAATAATAATAATAATCAAAACTGCTCTTGGCTTTTTTTGTTTTTTAGGTCCTGAGTGCCCTTTTTATTTCATTTTAAATGAACGTGCACTTTTTCAGTGTACAGCAAAGTTATTTTTAAGTCATTTAAAAGTGGTCCTGTGTTCCAAATTTGAAATTCTTTTTCTCCCCCCTTCCATGCGACTCTCAATACTACAAAGGTTTGCACTATTTACTGTTTACGTTCAAATCGGTTGCCATTATCTCTATAAAATCCTTAAAATACCTTAATAACTGCAAATCAATCATTGCTAAATAAGAGTGCTCAGATCGATCGGGCGCTGATCAGTATCGACCGATAATCACTTTATTTTTTTACAGACCGGTTGTCTCTCAACTTGTCGATCACGTAAACCGATACTATTGTGATGATGCAAATCCATGAGTCGACAGACACATCAACATTCAATCTGGCAATATCACCAAGTCTCTTTAAAAGATGTCCGATTTGCAATATGTAAAGTAAATGTCTGACAAAAGCAGCAAACCTCATTCGCCGGTTAAGAAAAAAAACACATAGTCGCATTTTAGAAAAGCATTTCGGCCTGTAAGCACTTCGATGCTTGTTAAAGAATAGGAAATGTTTGCTCTTTAGTCGAGGATAGGCTATTCTATTGGTTTCAGTTTTATTATAATCTGCATGAAATATCAAGAGAATGGTATATGTTGCCTTCCAATAAATAAAAGTTAAATAAATAAATTCTTGATGATTTTTTTTTTTTATCTTAATTGTTGTATTTATACACTGTGGTTTAGAATGGCAGTAAATAAATAAATAAATTTGCAGAATAAATAGAACACTTTAATTTGCAGATCTCGATAACCCACACACACCTGTGATCAGCGATCAGTATCATTATATGTATCTGCATTCTAATTTCAGTGATCGGACCCTAAATCCCTGATTGAACCTATTGCTTATTGTTGTGAGAATTTAATTCAGTTTTAGATAACATAATATAGAAATAAAAGTGTGGGCTTTTTGCATCTTATTGCACCAGGCTACAGACACACGCCTCTGTTCAGCGTTAAGGACAGAGGTGTGTCTACATCAGTGCTGGTAAGTGATTGATTGTGCTTCAGGGCACTAGGGTGAGTCCACAGCATTATGTCAGCATCTGCACTCTTCACAGCCTTTGTGAACTAATCCGAGGAAGCAGAGGAGTGTTTATTGGGCACGATGCCATACTGGTCAGAGAAGGCAGATGCAGGGCCGCGAACAGGGTCAGGCCTGATTTGCGGCCTGGTTTGCTTCGGTAAACAGCCATGGGACGGACTGAATGGGAAATGAGAGGAAGATTTGCATATTAATGAGCTTCGGTTGAGCTCCTCTGACCCCTCCTTTTCTCTCGCTCTCTCTCTCTCCTCTTCTCGCTGCAGTTGCCACTGAGAAGCTGTGGAATACTCACAGGCTTGGGTCTATATCTCTCCATTTCTCTCTCTTTCACCAGATGCTGCTCAACGTATCCTCTCGCTCTTTCCTCTGGCCGCGTTGTTCTTTTCTCGTCTCTGTGATTTAAGACCGCGTCCTTTAAGCCGACTTTTAACTAAGCTCGCTGTGGCCTTATTCCTTGGTCGAGGGTCAGTTCTCAGGCTTGGACTCTGGCAGCCAGGTTGGCATTAGTATCCAGTGGCAGACCGAATTGGATCGGATCATCGGCTACACCCAGGACCGGAATCTTGCTGTTATTTCCTTGCTGGATTTGTATTCTCGACAGGACCATGAGCATCTGTCGTGCGTAACTAGAGTGGGGGAACACCAGAGCCGGGGCCTAGGGTCCTATGCTGGTGTATGAAAACAGCGGCTGCTGGACGGCCGCTCGCATGCGGGTAGAGATGAACCACTGCATTCCCTTCCCGATGTGCCTGGCTGGAGGTAGTCGTCTTTCCGCCTGTTCATGTACTATATATTGACCTTTGTTTTCTTCTGTCTAAATCTTTAGCTCTTCTTCTTCTGCTCTGCAGTGTTGTAGTGTAGTGTTTGATTGACACACGAGTTGTAGCCTCTTATTGTATCCGTTTATTATTATCTTGGAGCTATGTTATATTTATTATATGCAAATGTGAGTAAAAAAAATCTAATGGTTAAAGTCGAGGATTTAGTCATGACTGTCCGGAGTGTGTATAATTAACCTGTTGCTCATCTGAATAGTTCACTGGAAATTAGACATGAGGTGACCCATCAGCCCCTGGGCCACCAGGAGATGGTTTGACATTTTTGTCCAAAAATCAGTTAATATATTAAATAAACAAATTTTGAGATCCAGTAATTAAGTTCAGTGCCAAAACAAATATAAGCATTCGGTCTTAATTAAGACTTGCCCTTTACGCAGAGTTTGTCAGATTTGTCGTTCACACATTTCTCGTTCCAAGCCTTTGGTTTATCATCTCCAGCAGAGATTTATCAAGCTGCACATTTATTCATATTTAATTATTTTGCTTTCTGATCTAATTAATTATAATCAGCTGTGATATGATTGAACCTGGCTGACATTATCAGCTTTCGTTTTTATTTTGACTCGAAATTTCATTCATGTAAAACAATACTGGCTTATAATTAAAGCGGAATAAATGGAACAAATAACAATATCGGAATTTAGCAAAGTGATCCCGGTTATGACTCGATTTATTATGCTACTGATCGGTAAAAGTCTTTTCTTACTAATGGCATCAACAGTGGACTAAAGCACAAAATGTTTTTCACCTCTGAAGGAAAGTCACACCGCAGCAGATCATTATACTGAATGGCATTGCAAAGTGTAGGGAAATTCAGTGTGCCCTCGTGGTTCAGAGGTGGGTGTGTGTCTGTGAAAGACGTCACTCTCGCATTCACTCGGCATGTTTTTGTCTGCGTGCTGGCTTTGCGTCAGCAGCTGCCTCAGCACCCATCAGTCTCGCCAACAGTACCAAGCAGCTTTATCTGACACACATTCTCACTAATTAAATCCTCTTTTCTTTCAGTGCGAATGCTGGAACTGTGCAAGATTAATGAGGTTTTGATTGTGAGAATGTTTATTATTAATTCGATGCAAAGTTTAAAACTAGCTATGGTATGCATAAAATTAGGTTAAAAATAATTAATAGAATATTTAATATGCTTGTGCTG
Source organism: Dinotopterus cunningtoni (assembly GCA_028565755.1). Classification (NCBI taxonomy): domain Eukaryota; kingdom Metazoa; phylum Chordata; class Actinopteri; order Siluriformes; family Clariidae; genus Dinotopterus; species Dinotopterus cunningtoni. The sequence continues at coordinate 4,253,960 of JAOTRS010000029.1, read as the reverse complement.
CTTACGTCAAAAGGACTTTAAGGTATAAAAATAGAAGAGAATGACCTCACAAATAGAAGTAAATACTTTCACATTGATTCTGTTTAGTATGAAGCAAAAGAGTGCTTCATGCACACAATTTAGTAAAAATTCATGCACATTAAATACTTTAACCATCATCAAAAAATAGAGATAAATAAGTAAGTCATCCTCTCTAATTACTTAAAATGGGGGAATGAAGTAAGGAAAATATGAGACGTGCATACGAATAACACAAAAACGTGCAGATGACTTATATCTGTCCACAGATAAAAAGTAATACATGGGAATCAGTTTTATCTTGTGCACATGCAATAGTTTTTCATGTGCATTTTTTTCCCCTTTCTATCACCACAATGGCGCTCTATAGTTTAACATGTTTGCATCAAGGATCTGATCTGTTTGCATACGTTTTGTTTGGTTTTTATGTCATCAGTCAATGATGATAACGCCTAAGCAGTCGATATAAAGATTTAAAAACTGTCT
>JAOTRS010000029.1:4043107-4056986 GCA_028565755.1 Dinotopterus cunningtoni | reverse complement strand
TATGCAAATCCAATATCCTCAACCTCTATTAGTCAGTTCATTACACGGAGATGTAAACCTGCTGAAAACATGACATGGGGACAATGGGGAAGAATGAAAGATCTAAGAAGTTAAGGAGTACCGCGTAGAGAACTGCACGAGAGCGTTCTGCACCGTCTGTCGGATCTCCAGCAGGAAGGACTCATCCTCGCTCAGTGTGTAATACCAGTACTGGATGTAGTCCCTCAGAGCAAACTGAATCACCTGAAAATAGAGAGAGATTCAGATTACTGAGTCATGCACAAGCTATGTTTACACGTGGTTCACAAATCTGATAAGAATTAGCCTGAATATACAATCAGACCTTTATAAGGACATAAAAGTTACAAGAAACTAAAGAAGCTAAGGCAGAACGAGATTTGTATCTGACTGCAGATAATTAAAAAGGAACCAGCATGTGTGGGCTCTCGTATGTTTTCTTTGAGCGTGCTCCACTCAAAATGCGAAAGATATTATATTGTTTGAGTGAAATGCATGTTTGAAATTCTTTCAGAGCTTTTCCACGCTGTTTCTCTACGGTTTCCTCAGTAAACCTGTCACACTTGAGGTTCACGTGTGTAGTAGTGATGGGTCGTTCATGAATGATTCGTTCTTTCTGAATGAGGCGTTAATGTGATTTGGAAGAACGAGTAGTCTTAGAGAGTGATTTGTTCATTTTCTACTGGGCGAGCATGCACATAGCATCGCAAAACCTCCGTAGGTTATGCACAGGAAACAGAAATGAGTCTTCTAGTCCGAATCGTTCGTTGTTTTGTTGCGCGACTCCCGTAGACGCTATACAGTGCAATAGATTCAAAAGAACGAACGACTCGGACTAGAAGATATGTTCTGTTTATCATAATATGTCCTTAGCTGCACTGTAATATTTTCATTACTGGAAGTATAGCTATGTGTTGGGGGTCTGTTTATTAAAAATGTAACATTTTATCTCATTTCTGATCAAAAGAACAAAATGAACTAAATGACTCAAAAAAAAGATTCATTCGTTTTGATGAACAAGATTTAAAGAACCGAGTCACTAAAATGATTCAAACTTCCCATCACTAATGTGTAGTGTTCTTGTGGCCACCATCTATGTTCACAGGTCACAGTAAATAAGGAGGAACAATGATTTTTTTGCAACAGTCGATGCTGTTCTCGTGACTTTAAAATGTATGCAACTACTTGTTCTATACGTCAAGCCAAATAATCTGCTCACACACAACAAGTGGTTAAACTAAAGTTCATGAGTCTGATTGGGGAACAATAAACCTGCTGACACACTTCAGCAAATTCATTCCGTCGTATCCGCTCGCTGTATAACCCCAGTTACTCAGACATTACGCTAAACAAGCATGCTGCGTCTTCTCGTAATGATGCTGCGTCTTCTCGTAAGGTTTACGTCAGTGAAAAACTTACAAATTTCTTTAATGTGCGTAAACGCGAAGCATCAGCAGCTAGATTTAGGTCAAAAGCTTCTCCGTGCACAAAATGAAGTGTCTGACCTAATGATTTCACAGAGCTCTGACCACATGCATGTGACTTGTTTTCCTGCCGTGTCATCACTCTGACATTGTGGCAGCAGGTTGTGCAAGATCAGCTTCCACAGGATCATGACCCTGCACGAAATGTGAACGGACGTTACCTGCTGTAGAGGCTCGTCGATGAAGTTGGATCCCGTCAGACGCCGGTCGATTTTGATGGGTTTCGTCTCCTGCTTCAGCTCCTCTAAAGTCTGAGGAAACAGAGAGGGTGATGGGAGAAAGTTGGTGTGCTGTACTGTTGCACTGCTCAGTGTAGTTGTTAACACTTTTCTAGTGTCTATAGTCTGAGGGAAAATCAATGCTTGACTTTTCATGACTAGTTTGTTTGCTGCACAAGAAGGTTTTTGTACAATGGGTACTGTGTTGCTTCCCTCCCGACTAAATAAACATGTGTTCAGAAATCCATGATTTGCATGGCGTGTTATTTAGACTACAGTGTCAGGTACCTGAACTGAGAAGGCGCGACAGTCAGTGCTTACCTTAGCTATGCCTGTTGGGGTGGGGGGCAGGTAGGAGTGTTCACATTTCTCCAGGTGTTTTTCAGAATTTGTCTTTCCAAATAAAAGCGTGACAGCAAAGCCCCTGAAGAAGAGGGAAAAAAAAAACACGAGACATTATTACAAAAAAAAAAAAAAAAAAAGATTTGCAGGAGAAATAGTCATAGTCAATTTGCAGACTTTATAGTCATGGTCATAGGCGGTGCTAGAAGACCGAGGCACTTACCCGCCGAGAAAACAGAAGATATAAAAGGCCAAATAAAATATTGCAAAGGGTCCGAATGTGATGAGGAAAAGCAGGATTGCCAGGCCTCCCCATCCCCAGACAGACAGACTGGCCTGAAAAAAAAACAAAAAAACAAAAAAAAAAACACATACACGTCAAATTCCTTCTGAGGCAAACAGGACTGGGATTTAAAACACAATCCACACAAACCACTAATAAAACCTTTCCTGTGACCCATTTATCCAGCTAAAGCATTAAAGGCTCTGTCTGCTAGCAGGCAGCTGGGTGCCAAAACATTAAATCATCTAATACCTTCTGTGCTATTTTCAGGCAAAAGCCATCGGAATGTTAAAGGGTGCAGGGAGGTCATTGTGATGATTTTGCACACAGTAACCCCCTGGAGTGAGAAAGCAGCTACAGCTGAATATTATTATTTAAGGGCCGTGTTCTTTGCCCGGGTATCTCACACTGAGATCGCGAGCCTGAAGTCAGGAGTGGTGAGGAGAGCAGGCGCTGGATTTGAACATAGTCTAGAGAAGCAGGAGGAAGAGAAAATCCAATCCAGACATCCATCAGATTCTCAGAGTGGACAGCTGACCAAGCACTTTCAGTTTTATTTTTAACCTCCGCACAGACTGAGTTGGAAAAAGGGAAAAGTTAGAAGAGAGTTATAAAAAAATGTTTTATGTTGTTACATAAACAACCAATTACTGAATTGTATCTATAAGTCGCAGTAAAATCTTTGTTTCCATTTTTTTTAATTCAATCTACATCATTTAAGTTAATGTAATATGAAGAAATGCGGGCTGGCTCAAGACTTTTGATTTTGATTATTGCTTTATCCCCGACCTGTACAGGTAAAGGACACTACATGTACAGAGTGAAAGCTTTACACTTTCATCATTTTTGCATTATCTGTCATTAAGATATTCCTGCATCTAGTTACAAACTTCTGAAGTTTATGCTTTTAAACACTAGTTTCAACTTTACCATCAAAACAGAATTTTAGGAAAAAAAAGTTTTTTAAATATATAATTTGTAATGTGCACCAGGCTCTGTTATTTGTTGTTTAATAAAAACCACCTTCAGTGTTTTAGCTAAAGATCTCACAGCCCTGCGTTTGACTCAAGACTGGGGTGAAAATGAAGTCTTTCACTCTTCCAGAAAGCTGGTTTTTATCAGTAGATTCTGACAGAACGCATTTTCTTAACAAGGTAACAAGTCATGGTCTCTACACTACATGAGACAAACGAGAGCTAAAAGTTAATTGAAAACAGGTTGTGTGTGAGTTTATAAATGGCTCAATAAAAGATCCAAACTGAGAAGAAATAAAGCAAATAAAAGTGAGAAAGGAGCACATGCCCAGTCACCAGACTTCCTGTTTTTGTCAGTGCAGGAAAGCTGGCCTATTGCGTCATTGTAGCGCTCGGTCAGGAGAGCGCAAACACACACACAATCTCCAAGGTGAGCATAATACAAACTTAAAAAAAAGCCAACATGATGCAACTTGCTTATAATTACAGCTAACATCCAGCCCTGTCTTTAGATTTCCATGATAACCAGAGATAAATTACTGCCAGTAAATGACAAATTACACTTTTTCTCTAAAGAAGACAGTTTAGGATTCAAACAACACTCAAGTCTACTATCGGCAGACAATGATAAAACTCATGGCTCAGTGTGACCGATGTGATTTAAATGTTTTTAATGAATTGATTCTAAGCTTGATTCGGAGAGCAGATTGACGTGAAATGACGCAATGCAAAATTAAATATGTGCTGAGGTTTCGACATTCCTTGCACTCAACCTGTCACTATTACTCTCCGGCAAAACCAGATGGGCTGACAGATGAATCAGATGTTCGTGCTAATTTAAGGGGCGTGTCGATATCATATCGAGGCACTCCTCTTTTATAACATCTTGTTATTATTAGTGAGAAAACTAAAGACATTCACAAAGTCACACATTCACAAACTCAGACATGCCTCAGGCATGCCGGAAAGAACACCAAGTAAGTTCAAAGGTCAACTAAGACACACACACACACACACACACACACACACACACACACACACACACACACACTGCGACAACAAGCATGACTCAACAGGTCACATGGGTAAAGCATACAAAGAGCAAACAAGGGACAAAATCAAAAGTCTGTTTATTTAATATTTGGTCTCAGAAGAGAAAGGACCAGGGCTCATGTTTACTAAGTGTCTCAGAATCACTCCCTGGAGCAGCGCTCAAAGTAAACTTAGGATTGAAAATATTCCTAGCTCAGAGTAGGACATAGAAGTTATTTATAAAGCTTCCTACCCTGACGTTCAGCAAGGAGTAGGACGGCTGTTGGAAAAGTGTGTGACGTCGCTGTTTATAAAATGGAGCCGCAAAGCAGGCTTTACATTATAGTGGGTCTTGTAGTTTTGACAGGTTTTTGTAGTTATAAACAAAGGAAAAGTGAAATGCTAAAATCAGCAGCAGTTGTGTGAAAGCTTTGTGTGACACTCAGTTGTGCGACACTGACAAAACTTACAGATGCGTGATGTTCTCCAATCACAACTGTTTAAAGTGCCTGTAATAGAGCTGTGTGGGACTGTCACAATCTGACTGGAGATCACTTGCAGAACAGCGCTATCCGCTCCTTCCTCTTGCGTGAGCTTACAGTTGCCCCTGATTGGCTGTAGAGCCGTAATTAATGTGAGTACCTCTCTTCCCTCCCTTCTGAGAGCTCAGCCAATCTCTAGACCTAGACATCCGACCTTATAACGGAATCTTAAATTGAAAAACAAAAAAATGTGCACAGTCAATTTAATATGAATATCTAAAAATAATATTTTATATTAATTACACCTAATCCATAACCATATTGCATCCATAATCACTTGAGTGTAACGCTGTGACGCTGTTTTCAGTTCACAAAAACCTCCTCATCGGTACCGGAGACAATAGTTTCAATGTTCATGCCACAGATGATGCCCACAACTCCACAGCAGCTTGTTTTTGGTTGACTTCATGCTTTGTGATGGGGAAATGTATAAATCTGTGCATGATCTTCGGTGTTTGATTTGTTATTTCGGACATTGTCGGCTGTGACAAACCCAAATCATCAAAGCTGAATCTTCGCTGTTACTAAAAAAAAAACAAAAAAAAACCCTACAGTAGAAGTCACTTTAGCTTCTGCCGAGACAACATACAAAATGTTGGTTAATGGACTGTATATAATTTAAAACTGCTGTAAGATGTGAAAATGTTAGTTAGACTGAAGGGATTCTCACTGCCTTTTGTTTAATCCATGCTTTCATCATCTATAAGCCTTACGCGTTAGCTTGGTAAACTGATTGTTACAAAATAAACTGCTGCACAATTAGCCATTATGACTTGAACAGGATACGGAAATCCTTAAATCGGAGCTTCAAAGCTGCTCGCAAAATAATCAATACAGGTGTTCACGCGAGCCACGACAGCGCAGGGTTCTCCTGAAATGCTTTTTTAAACCCTTAAAGCCTACCGCTTATAGAGCATAAAAAATACTCAAGAGGGAGAAAAAAAAAAAGCATGGATAGAGCTTGAACACTAAGGCTGAATATTCTGAGGGCTGATTCAGAACAATAACGTAGTAGCACATTTCACATCCCTTCAGAAACTGGTTAAGGCAGTCAGCCCACTCTCTGTACGTGCAGCAGGAGTGTAGCTAGTCGTGTTTTAAGATCAACAAATCAGAGCCCTTAGAGTTTCACTAATCAACAAATAGAAACACTTCTTGTTACAGCATAAGGCAGAAACGTCTAGTTCACTTTTAAAGATCACCTGCTAAAGACGACGTGCAAGAATGCACATCTGGAGACACCAATAAAAAAAACAAAAACATTTGGAGCGGTGCAACAGAACAGTGTTTAATCCATCATTAATTTCCTTCACAATGCCGGTTCAAGGTGGGAAAAGTGTATCTACTAGGAACGGAGGCAGAATCTGGGGTCGATAATAACTCGCCTTTAATCCAGGAGCAGGGCTAGTGATGAGATCTGAGTGAAAAGGGAGCACCCTCATTATGGGGTGTCTGACGTGTTGAGACGTGTGATGCGTGGACACCTCGGGAGAGTTTAAACAACAGTAAACCGTTAACAGCGAACACACTGATATTTTATATAGAGGAGATCAGACATACACACCGCACTTAATTCGTCCTAAAGCTGTAGCGCATCAAAAATAATGACCTGAAAGATCAGCAGAGATTGAGACTGATCATCAGGGACAAACTTTTATTTTTATTAAATTCAATTTAATTTAAAGTACAACTAACAGCACTGGGCTCGTTCTAGCATTAACAGATACAGCAAGATGTAAATGAATACTCCCCCCCTCCCCCCTCATACGATCCCACCTTCTGTGTCACGATTGGTTACAAGGATTTGGTTTCTCCTACGATTGGTTAAGTCACCACGCCTCGTGATATACGGGCCAATCACAGACTGTGAAGGTGGGACTTAAAGGCAACAGGTTTTTAAAAGGACTTTTTACTCAGTGAAAAATAACACTGAATTGTGGAGTGAGTAACAAATGCACGTGACTAGCAAAAACACCTCAACAATTAGTTCACCTTGCCTTTTTTTTTTTTTTTTTTTTATATATAAGCGATGGCATGTGTGGTATTTCTGACGATACACACAATACACTAAACAATGACACCCTGTTGTTAAACAACACGCCTAGTCTGAGCTTGGAATTCCAGGGCACTTCTTAAAAGCACACACTGAGGCGGCTTAACGCTGAATTTTGGGATTCTGCATAAATGACAAAATCCAAGGGAAAGTGGCATGTTAAGGGAGGCTAATTTATGTTTTTATAGCATAGATTTCAGCTCGGTCACATGACTGAGCCATTGCTTCCCAGAGATCCAAGACAAATGAACTAGCAAGATTTTATATCCTCTCTCTCATCAATCACAGCGACACAATGCAAAATCCGAGCATCTGTAAGCTCATGTATGTGGAAAACAGCTCCAAACAAGGATCCTACTGGATGACTCTGAGGCATGTGTTGGCCTCCCCACTCCAAACTGATGGCTGTTGTAGGATATGGAAGATTGGAAGTAAAATAGGAGGGGGAGGGGGTGCTTTAAGTTTGGTCGGTGGAGTGTGTTGGGGGTTTAGCTGAATTTTAAATTTCTAAGCAACTTGAAATATCTGCATTTTTTTTTTTTAAACAAGCGTGTGCTTGTCAATACCGTCTGACCAACAATAAGAGGATAGTTTAGATGTGTGCCAGGATTGTTGGTAAGTTGAGTGACATCTGTTAAGCATGTGTCAAGTTTTCACTTTCTGCAAAGCAAAAGCTGAGTTGAACGTTTAAAGACTAAACTTGCTTGAGGCAATATTACTTCAGTTGGCAATAACCATACAAAAGTACAAAAAAAATCCAGAAGTGCATTTCAAACAGAAACCTAATACCATGTCATCATATACATGATGCTATTAACATTTTATCTAGACTTTATGAGGAATCTAATGCAAGCCTGACCCTGACGGAGTGTCTATTCTGCTAAATTATGATTCAACTATTTCACGTGAGACATGACCATTAACAGACGCTGCATGTTTTAATTTTCTCGGTAATGCTTATCAATGTACAGCTTTTCACTCGATAAGCTATTTATCGGCTAAATTCCCAAGCTGCTCCACACACTCTGCTCACAGGCCTTGTACAGCAATCAAACAAGAGTGTGAGCATGAGGCTTTATATCAGAGTGAATTCTCTATCCTGAGTGAAGGGGTTAATACAATAATTTTCCCCAACAGCAGCTTTAATTTGAAATAGTGAGGTTATATCAATACATTATCATTTCTGCAATAACTTAATTGTTACATCTACATTTTTAAATCCCACAAGTCTTTCAGCAGACTGCTTTTAGGTGTGTGACGACACTCTGGTCAGAACTCAGTACTTTTTTCATGATACAATTCAATCCACGAAATAATGTAAAAAAAATGTTAATAATTATAATTACAGCTAAAAAATACTTATTTTTTAAATTTCAGAATCATTATCAATGCGCATTGTTCTCTGCAGTCACCTTACTGGTAAAGCTTGCACTCATCCTCCTCTGTATTTTCACGAGATTACACTCTTTAATACTCTTTGCATACGTGAGTTGCCATAATTTTTTTAATTATTATTATTTCCATCTAACTTTTACATACTCAAGTGGTACAACAAGCATTTCAACATTTTATATATGTGTGATTGTATCTGGTTCCATTTCAAAATATTTGAATTTCAAGGTGTTACCCCTCGTGGACACAACCTCACCACTCACTAAACTCTAGAAGATCTCTGTGGTGCCAGTGGGGGGGAAGAGACATGTGGGGGAAAAAGTCGGACTTGTAGAGTATTTTCATTTCTGATAATACAGATTTATTAACAGTAAACGTAAGACACTCTTTTCCCTGTGATGCTTGGTCAGTGCTTATAAACTGGGTCACACTGCGCTTGTAACCTCCTTCTACTTCCTGTCATTTGAGCGCACGGAAGTCAGGTTCACAGGTCCCAAATAAACCTAAAATTAACAATAGCAGAGACTTTGAATATGTGATATATTGCACAACTATCACTGGTCTACCATTAGAGGATCTTCATCGTGAACAATTGAACAGGACATTCACCAGACCAATTAAAACAACCCCAGATCATAACACTGCCTCCAGAGGCTTGTACAGTGGACACTATGCATGATCGAATCCATCACTTATTGCTCTTCCCTTTTTACCCTGACACACCCATCACTCTGGAATTGGATCAAACTGAACTCATCACCTTTTTACATTGCTCTAAAGTCCAATCTATATGATACCTAAGCAGATTTAAGTGTTGTTTTCCTGATTAGTCTCATTAACAAGTGTGTGCATACAGAAACCTTCTTACTCTCACAATTACACATAGCTCTGGTTTTTACTGCTGTTTTTTTTACCATGCAACTTCAAGTGTTTAAGTGACTTCCTCTCATGATTTTTTCTGACCACATTTCTTCCACAAAGTTGAGAAACTTAAGTACCACTCTTCCAGATATTAATAATGTTTCGAATGGTTCTTGATCCAGTTTCAGTCATTTCAAATCTCCTTAGTTGTTTTCTTTGCTTGATGCAGCTTAATAATCTGACCCTTCTGAAAGTGACTTTTTTTCTTGGCCAGGCAGTGTGCATCTGACCTCGGACCGGCTCCGTAAGTAAGTCAGAGCCGATCTAAAAAGAAATGTTAGATTTGTGTGTTTAGTCAATCCTAAAAATATATCGGATTTCAGGCTGGTCATGTGAAAATAGCCTTTTACTTTAAGATAATTTGAGTAAGAGAAAGTCCTGTGTCCTTGAGCAGAGAAGTTTAAAAGTTACTCAATAGCCCATGTTTAATCATGAACATTGCAATGAATTTTCCATTTAAGTAAATTGCAATCGGTGCATGCCTAATATTAACACTTCGTATTCTGTAAACAGGAGCTGCAAGCCAACTGAAGTAGGTATGTCCTGTTCTTTTCAAGGTGACTGTGTAAGCCTTGAGACATTTCTGTGCAGGTCACTGGCATGTGCATTACTACTGTAAGTATCTGTAGCTAGAAGCAGTCGTGTTACAGAAACGATGCTTCCAACTAGTCTGATTTACGAGCTAATCGATCTTTCCTCAACAACCACTCGAGCTATAAAGGGACCATTAAGGCATGAGTGAAAACCCATCAGGCCGCCCACTCAGCAGTTTATAGTGCATAGCTGATTAACTGCATAACGTGTGGACTGATTAGACAGTACACACGGGTCACGCTTAATGAGACTCCTCGTAAGAGGATTACTTCCTATGTGGACAAGTTCAAACCTGTGTATCAACACGTCCGTCACAGAAATGATACGACACCAATATCTGGGGCAGATATGATCCGATATCCTCTGTTTAATAGATGCTGACTTTAAAATTAGGATTTTAAAAACCGTGCATGGAGTGTATAAGGTGTTTAGTAGTGCATAGTGTTCTGGTTCAGCCCATGATGTGGTTCAGATGGGAAGTAATATTGAGTCACTAAAATGTTCTTACAGCATTTATTTTTAAACAAGTGGATCCAGTGCTCTCAGATCTCAGAGATCACCAGTCCACTACCAATCAGTTACCTCATCTCTGGAAAGTATAAAAGGTGAGGATTATCATTGACTAATGCATACAGTAAGCACTCTTTACGAACATGGTGAGCAAAAAAGCATCCTAAAATTCACAACGCACCAATCCATAAGGAACACACATCAGATTCGGCTTCTGTCAGCCAAGACCAAGAACCCGATGCTTCCATAGAAACTGGTTATAGGGAAACAACCCCCCAAATAACGGCTTCTGCTGCTGCATCTCATGCAAGTCCAGGTTCGAGTAGGACTCATGCAGGAATTACAATCCTTCCATATGCAAGCACCATGATGAAACTGACTCTCGTGAAAACCATCCCAGGAAAGCAAGACCAAAACTTACCTCTGCTGCAGAGGAGATCATTTATAATCACCAGCCTCATAAATCACAAATTAACAAACAGCACCTCAGATTAGAACCGTTATAAAGACATTACAGAGCATAAATAGCAGACACATCTCAATATCAACTGTTCAAAAGAAATTATTGCAAATTTTGGATGCTTCCAGTATTATTTTACAATGTAAGAAGAAATAAAAATGGAAAGACAGACCATGGAAATAGAAGGTGTCTCTAAACTTTTGACTGGTAGTGTAGGCACTACCTTGTCCGCCTTCACATGCGCTTCAAATGTCGAGCTGGCTGTCGGAAACCAGATACCGAGAAGTGCACATGCATTTCTAGATTCCTGCACCAATAAGCAACTAAGCCGAACTCTATGTTACTTTAGCTTTTTCTCCACACTCAATCGCAATTTTTCAGCAGACGTTTAATGTTATATTAATGAGGTGTGAAAGCAGAAGTATCCTAGACGTTAGTGTGAACGATGTAATGCAACACAGCTAAATGAGTTACAGAAGAGATTCAGCTCAGCTAGTTAGTGAGATGACACTGCAATCCTGGGTATTAAGCTTTACAAAAGACTAAAGCACCACTGCATCGATCTTTTTATTTAGAAAACCAAACAGCATTGTGGGAAATGTAGTAATTGGATAAATTGGATCTAAAACAAGTAATTGATATTTATTAGCTAGTTAGAGTATTAAAATTACCAGATTAAAAACAATGTTTATAAATTAGCTGGATTACCTCAATTTATTTTATTGATTTTAAAATCAGTAATCCTTCATTGCAGAGACAGAGAGTACAGCTGAGTAATATTACAATACTAAAGCAGAAGTCAGAAGCTAAAAATAGCAGGTGTCATCGTCTGCGTTTCAGCTAGGTCTATTTTAATTTAGAGGATCAAAAATGTGTCACAGTTTGAAAATTCTTAGCTAAAACATGACGAGGTTTACTGAAAACACTGTCTTTACCTTCTTACAGTTTTCTGCCAGATCAGCATTCTGTTTAACATTAGCATCAATCAAATAAAAATCAATACAGTAAATGCAAGTCTTTAAACTGAAGATCACGTGTTAAAAATAAAGATTTTATGCATGTCATTCAGGAGTAGTTTTACTTTGATTAATATTTTCAGCAGATCCATAAAGAAAGATCCTTGAAGTTATCAAGTTAACTGTCACTCTGAGATTCACCAATCAGCCATAACATTATGACCACATTTAATGCTGAGTAGCCTGTCTGAAATCTTCCCATGATGCATCCCGATGCCATCTCTTCCTTAGGTTAGTGACGCGTACACACACCTGGCCATCTGTGATTCATTAAACCAGGCCACTGTCTTCCATTACTTCATGGTTCAGTCCTGATGCTCACATGCCCATTGTAGCACTTTTGGTGGTGGACATGGGTCAGCATGGACGCTCTGACTGGCCTGCAGCTACGCAGTCCCCTACACAAGAAACTACGATGCACTGTGTTCTGACTGCTTTCTCTCAGAATAAGCATTAACTTTTTCACACTTTTCATACTGTCTGAAATCACACAAATGACATTGGGCTCCTTGTTGAGTCTGGTTCCTCTCAAGGTTTCTTTCTGTTGTTATCTCTGGAAGTTTTTTCCTTGCCACTGTCATACTCAGCTCGTTCATCAGGGGCAAACTGATCGTTAACTGATAACTAATAAATACAGCTGGTTTGCAACAATGACGGTGGTTAAAAGCACTTTACAAATAAAAATCGAATTAAAACTTTTCATCAATTTGAGCTACTGTAGCTCTTCTATTGGTTCAGACTCCACAGGCCAGTCTTTGCTCCTCACATCCATCAGTAAGCCAGGGCCGCACATGACCATGTCGCTGGTTCACCAGCTTTCCTTCCTTGGAGCACTTTTGGTACGTCCTGACCACCGCAAACAGGAAACATTCCACAAAAGCTGCAGTTTTGTTGTTACTCCGTCCCGTTCGTCTAGCCATCACAACTTTGCCCTTGTGAAAGTCACTCAAATCTTTTTTTTTTTCAGTACGTTTGCCCATTTTTTCTGCTTCCAACACATCAACGTCAGGGACAAAATGTTTACTTGCTGTCTAATATATCCCACCCACTTCCAGGTGTCATTGTAATGGGATAATCAATGTTATTTGCTTCACCTTCAGTGGTCATAATGTTACACAGAAACAAAATATATATACTTATGTATTTATTCATTTATTATTTTATAAAAATTGCACTCGTCAGTGGATCTGGACTTGCTGGATGTAAACGTCTCCTCGTCTCCTCTGCACTACCTGATGAGCGTAAGCCCTGAGCGAGAGCGGATAATAAGATTAAGATGAGCGTGCGCTCGTTCAGCATCTTTAATAAGTTCTCTATAAATAGTTCTTGAGTGTATCCAGTGCTTTGTGTGGAACAGGGGGGCTGGAGTTTATCTCCAACACTAATGACTTTCTGATAGGACGGGTGACTCATCAGTTTTCTGATCGCAGCACGGGCTGCAGATGAGACGGGCTTCTCTCGCTTTTATCTACGATCTTACTACATGTGCTCATACGATGTGAAGCTGAGCGGGTGTAAAGGGAAATCCAAAGAGGGGAAAAAAACCCAACAACAACAAGGAAACACTAGAGCGTATGGGGGCTCCGCTGAAACAGGCTTAAGTATAGGGGTTTAAGTTGTGGTTGCCAGATCTGTAATGATTCCGCAACACTGGGATTTTTGGTACAACTTTGAGTTCATGCACTGGAGTGAAGTGTGATATAGTAGTTTATAACAAATTAATCATAACTATAGGACAGTGTGACTACTATTGTTATAACTACACAAGATAAAACCGAGATAGACTTTTCTTTAAAATCAATTGGATTAATTAGCGGTAGATTTACATATTTATACGGCGACCTTATTAAAACTGACTACTAAAACTACAAGGCATAGTAAATATTATGCCTATCGTACATATAATATATAATAATATCCATATTGTACAATTAATGGTGAGCGATAAGACAAATATATTACAATATCAGAGCATTACACCAAGACATGATTAACCTTGCTGTTTGGTTTCAAACAAGCTTCTCCAAACACTGTCAATAT
>JAOTRS010000029.1:4023249-4040976 GCA_028565755.1 Dinotopterus cunningtoni | reverse complement strand
TTTTTGATAGTGGGGGTCGCGAGATCTTGTCGATCTTCAATTAGGGGTCGCTGGCTTGAAAGTTTGAGAACCACTGCCCTAGCGTACAACAAATTTTACATTGTTTTTTTTGTTTTTTAGTTTTTTTTTGGTATACAGAGAAAGTGTTTGGGTATCCGCAAACAAAATTTGGACAAATACTCTATGGGTAAGGTGAAAGTTTCTTCAAAAGAATCATTACTGGTGATGAGACATGGATTAAGCAGTACGGCCGTGAGAGTAAATGGCAGCGGATTGAATTAAAACATCTTCAAAAGTCAGTTTTCTGGGATTCTCAAGGGTCAGGATTGAAAGATCATCAGAAAAAAGGTTCAACCATCACGAGTGCTCAGTTCAGTGAAATGCTTGCAGAAGTGCTGAAACCTAAACTTCGAATTAAACACAAAAGACTGTTATCCAGGGGCGACAACGCCTGTCTGCACATCTCTGCCCACACTTTCGATACTTTATTTTCTTCACACTTGCAAAAACTTAATTTTTTCTCCTATTGTCCTGATCTGGCTTCAGATTTTCACCTGTTTGGTCGCCTGAAAGCAGCCCTACAAGGATGAAGATAACTTCTGATGAAGAATTGAAGACTGTGGTGTATCTGTGGCTCGCAGCTCAGCCTAAAACATTTTTAAATTAAGAAATACAAAAGCTTGTTGACGGATGTGTAAGGTGTATTTAAAAGCAAGGAGATTATTTTGGAAAATGATGTCACCGAGTTACTAAAAGTTAATAAATAAAAAAAATTCTACAGCCAGAATGAGGATAATTTTTGACTGACCCTCATACATTACAAAGCTATAAATATGTTCTAGCTTTTACATCCCATTAGAAAATGAGATGACAAAAGGTGCAAAGCCTAATGTGCTCAGTCATTAGATCGATCCTCTGTAGAAAACTTTACTATATTACTATTTATATTTATATTTACTACTGTCATTACTATAACAGTGATCGCATATCAGAAACAAAGTCCATTAACATAAACCCTGTGTCTCTCTCTAGTCAAGACGTGTTCGTATAACTGCAGCATAATCCACGAGATGGTTTCAAGAGCACTTCTCTCTCTCTCTCTCTCAGAGCTGAGAGGCTTCACGAGTTTGTCTGAGTGGAGCGAAACTCCTGTACATTACACTATGATGATGTAGTGAAAGGTGTTAAGTTTGTAAAGACTGGGACTGAGGGAGAAGGAAGGCGAGGTGAGTTTATCTAAAAGTAGCTTTACTCTTGAGCCGCCGCTTCTGTCTCGCTGTCGGAGGTGTTATCGGCAGCAGCCTCTTTTTGTCTGCTGCGTTGTGGCGATCGATACGGGTCTCCACCTCCACTGGCAGAGTGAATTTGTGAAAACAATCTATTCCACAGCAGGAGCATCACTGTTGGTTATAGGGGCGAATATTTAATGCCTGGACTCTTTACAGGTTGCTTCACCTCAGTAAATTTCTTATGTTTTCACACACTGCATATCAAGAGAAGTGAACCGAAGAGTAGAAGAGATCATGTATTTAAAAAAAAAAAAAAAAAAAATCACGTCTTGACTGACTGTTATCTCCTCCCGGGCAAAAGGAGGATTTTTTTTTTTTTTTTTCAATTTCAGAAAGCAAGATAACTTCCAGTCCAGTAGCTTTAACCACAGAACAGGACTGCCCTGATGATTAATACAATATATGACTAAAAGTTTGTGGACACCTCACCATCTCACCCAAAACCAGTTCTTTTCCAAACTGTTGCCCCAATGTTAAAGTTACATACAGAACATACATACAGAACATTGTATGCTGTAGAACTTCAATTTTCCTTTATTGGAAATAGGATGTACAAACCTGGTTTGCCAGAAAATAAAACTTTTTTAAGTGGAAGACTTCGAGTAGACTTCGAGAGTACTGAAACCAACCCTATTGATCGCCTTTGATCACGCACTTGAGATGGTGTTATTATAACAGCGAATGTTCCTTCCTTCATTCATTTTCCTTCCTCTTTTTTTTTTTTTGTAGTAGGAACTGCAGCCACATCACCCATGATTTTTTGCAAACTCCATCCACAAATCTCCATCTGCATCACCTTCAGTCTCTGCATCTATTCCCAAGCCATCTGTGATATAGCTTCGCTCCAGGACTTCCAGGGTCTGCCCCAGGGTGTCAGTCTTGTTTAAAATGTCTGATACCAGCTCTATCGGGGGCATCACTTTAGTCAGGCGCCTAAACTGGGTCTTTACAATTCAGAGAAGCAGCGGCTCTGATGCTTTCCTGAGCTCGTCTCCTTGGTGCACAAGACAAACACAGCCAGAGTAAACCTTGTGAACTTTTCCTTCCTGTTCTTGCAACCTTAACTTTCCGGTCAGGGACGTCATGTGATCATGGACACGGTGCACTTTATCGAGAAAACTGTGCTTGTCTCACGACCACAGTGGTGGTTTCACAGTCCACACTTGCGTGTTCCCGAAAACGTTTCAGTTCCTCCTTATTACCAAACTGTTTCTCAGCGCTGCACCTAAACCTGGATTCAGGAGCACGTACTAAGATCTTAGACAAATTAGATTGGTCTTCCACCTTCCTGTTTTTATTTTTGCCAAATAGATTGTAGAGGTCCGACTGGTGTATCAGGTCAGAGGTGTCACGGACTGCTATCAAGAAAATCCCAGCCGGAAGCAGAAAGAAACGAACTAATTTTACCACAAAACCCCAGTGTATGTTGGTGATACAGGAAGCACCATCCTGACCACTTGTTTCCTATTAGCTCCAAAGTCAGAGGCTTGTGATTGCCAGGTCAAAGTTCTCCTTTTACAGTTTCACGGTCTCGCTGCAGCAAGATCTACAGCTAAACCGTAGGAGGAGGGGTTCCTCTGTAATGCTGGTGATAAATACTATATTAGTACCGCACCACACAGGTCACCGGTGTGATTGAGGTCTTGGCTGGCGTAGATGCACAGACTTTAGATTTTTAGGTCTCGATGCGGTTTATTTCTAATGGCTTTCCTTAAGCGACTGTAACGGTGAAATTAGTCAAGTTTTATGATGCGTTATATATATTTAAATATTCGTATATATATCGGTGGGTTTAATGCCAAGCTAAAACTGAAAAACAGATTACAAGCCTATTTACAGCCTCACATTTATTCATGTGACTGTAGCTGGAGTTGGAGTAGTTCTTGTGTGCGCGTGTGTGTGTGTATGTGTGTGTGTGTGTGTGTGTGTGTGTGTGTGTGTGTGTGTGTGTGTGTGTGTGTATTTTTTGTTTAGTTTTTTGTTAAGTGATTTATTTCTACATTCTTGAAGAATACTGAAGATTTCAAAACTATGTAATAACACATAACTAACTAACTAACTAACTAAGTAACTAACTAACTAACTAACTAACTAACTAACAGCAACAACAATGGCCATTTGTTACTGTAAGACACAAAGGTCAGCTGTTTTGGAAAATTTCTTACAGTATTGTCAAGAGCATTTGCAAAACCCACCAAGCACCATGATAAATCTGCCTCTTAACCTACCACAAAAATCAGCCTAAAAAAATCACAAATTAACAGCACCACAAGGCTTTACAGAGCATAATAGCAGACACATCTCAATATCAATTGCTCACAGGACATTATTGCATATTTTGGATGACTTCTGCACTGTTTTACAATGTAAAATGCAAAGAGAGAGATAGCGTTAAAGCATGTACGTATACGGAGATACCTGTCCCAAATTGAATAGAGCTCCGAAAGGGTCACACTGCAGATACGGGTGGGCGTAAACATAATCCCAGCTTCCATCTGAAGATCTGTAGGAAATTACAGTAACCAGGTTCCCCATCGTACACAAGCCTGGTTTCGCTCACTTACTTCTCATATTTCCTTGTTCCAGTAAATAGCACCTTAAGGTTTCAAAGGACTAAACATTATGTTGACACTGCAACACTGATAACACACAGACACGCACACACAAGATTTAGGTCTGCCTGGGTCATAACCTTCCTTCCACATGATAGTATCAATCACAAGGTAAAGCAAACTTTGAACCTGTGAAAACTTTATGGCTGTAAACGACAGCGTGTAAATGCCCACATTCATTTTCTTATACAAACTTCAGAAACATGAAGCTGATTACAGTGGTTTGTATATGAAAGTATAAATAATGTGTCAAAATCTTAATAAAGTGCGGTGATACTCAGCCAAGCAATGACTCAAATGAAAGTTGGAAAAAAGTACTAAAGCAGCGTTTTAAACTGATGGAGTTCTGATTATTAGTTCTGAGTTCTGTTTTTTTGATGAAACATTTATTACTTATATAAAACTCTTATAAGCAACTATGTTGTTTTGCCTGAAATCATCATTGCTTGGAAAAAGCATGACTAATGCTACATAACTATTCATTAATAACTAATTAATTAATCACAATTTTACATAGAATGTGACTAATCAGTATTAACCTGTAGCTACTTACATTATCCACTGAAATTGATTCTAGGTTAACCTTATATTGGCAAAAAATTTTGTCTAGTCCATCCATCTGGGAACCTTTGTAGGGACTGTTTAGGCCAATGGTGATTATTAATGTATTTATTCCCATTTTTACAACTGTGATACGCCCTTCAGTCAACACTTACATGCACATTCACACATTACGAGCAATTTGGCAACGCCAGTTAGCCTAACCCGAATGTCTTTGGACTGTGGGAGGAAACCAGATTACCAGAAGGAAACCCACTAAGCATGGGGAGAAGATGCAAACTCCATGCACACAGACCCCGAGGCAGGAATTGAACCCAGGTCATCAGACACTGATGTTTCTGTAAAGGAGCTCCTGGGAGGACAGCATTTTAGATATAAAGCTGGCAGTTCAGTCATGGCTCTGGTTCTGTTAATCTGCACAATCAAAAGTCTCGGGCTGATATGAACACCCCTTGTATTTTAGAGTTCATAAAATTTCACTTGGGGTTAGTGTTCAAATTAAATAACATACTTTGCACCCCTTAATGCTTCTGGCAGTTTGTAGAGACTAAGGACACACAAAAAGGTGACAATAAACAGTAATCCGAAATCTTGACGTTCTCTCATCCAGTAAATAAGTGTTTGCAACACATCAAATAAATGAGCTTAATTTAGCATCTAATCATTTAAGTTTGCCATCAAATCATAAATAATTTGTTGTCATTCTACATGCTCTCATGTCTCGTAATACACAACCTATCTGTGTGTGTTTAAATATGAATGGGGAAACCAGAGTGCTGTGTGGAAGTTAAAGATGATCGCCCCTGGCCTCATCTCAAAAAATGAAGATGCATGAAGTTTGCATGTTCTCCTTGTGCTTGGTGGTTTTCTGGTTTCCTCCCACAGTCCAAAGACGTGCAGGTTAGGTTAATTGGTTTTCCCAAATTGCCCGTAGTGCGTGTGTGTTTGTGTGTGCCCTGTGATGGATTGGCACCTTGTCCAGGGTGAATGTACCAAAAGTCTCCTGGGATAAGCTCTAGGAAACAAATAGTTAATTGATTTGTTCATCTGAGGTTGTACAGTATTTGCCTAATACTGAGACTAACTAAGATTTTACTATATTATGTTTTTATATAAAAAAACACATAAAAGAGGGGGCAAAGCAAATATAATATCATATAATAAAAGCAAATACCATCAGGACAAACTAGATGAAATAGTGGCAAAGAGATTCCCCCCCAAAAAGTAAAAAATGATTTCAGAAGGATAACGAAATAGAGCGAGTAAGATAATCAGATCATTTTCCTTCGTTCAATATTTATAGTGTATCATACAAATTCTACAATTTAAATGAAGGAATGGGTGTAAAATGTGCATGAAATATCTGTGGGTCATAATTTCACAGTGCAGGTGTGCAAACTTTTGCACTTACTGTAATATCAATACCAAAATTAGGCTTTTAAAATAATTTAAGTAAAGTGTGTTTGTATATTATATATAGAATCAAATGTATATGAATATAAATCCTCAGATCTGATGGTGTTTAAACTGCTCCCAGGGACTTGAGGATGTGCAGTAGACCTGCTGCTGTCTCTATTGTGTCACTGTGTGCTATTTTTATCCTGTGTGCGCCTTTGTGTGTGTGTGTGTGTGTGGTCACCGTTAGCATCAACAAGCAACACACGCTTCCTCCCAAACACCCTCATACTAACCTGCTAAATAGTGTGCCAAAAATATACGCCCCCTTTAGGTTACCATAGTTACCGCGCTCGTGCGCGCGTTTGCACACACACACACACACACACACAGACTGGATACCAGTGCGCACTGTTTAGTAGGAGGGTAGTGTGCGGGTGTGTGTGTTTGAAACGTGGCCATCGGCATCGTGCGCGTGCAGGGCTCAACCGCGGGTCCGCTTATTTAACCAGTCGCGCGAGCGCGCACGGGCTGAGCAGCAGAGCTGTCCGGTTGTCGCGCGGAGAGCATCAAGTCTCCGGTAAGTGCGAAAACAAACGGACAGGACAGGAGCATCATGTCATCTCGGACAGACTTTATACATTTTATTTTATTATCGTAGACAGCAGGAGTGTTTTAGTTTTTTATATATAAACAGAACAAACGCGTCTTTTCGTGTAGAAGTCTAATAGAGTGAGATAATACGGGTTTAACCCGTACGGCGTGTTGTTTCAAACATCTCGCTGCTTTTATTAGAAAAAAATAAAACCTCCGCGTCGGCTGTGTACCGAGCATCTCTTCCGTTTAGTTTCTGCAGGGGGAAACGTCGCGCGCTAAAAATAGCCCGGGCGCGCGAGCGGACGCACCGATATAGCATGCGGCAGTTGAAGAAATCCCCATGATCACCAGTTTCTCGCTGTGGTTTTGTGCACGAGCCTATTTAAAACCGACCTGTAATCTATTTAAACCCTGCATGCTTTTTGTGGGTTTATTATATTTTGGGTTTATGCGCTTGAAGCTCACCAGTGTGGAGCCTTTTTCCTAAAGATTTGGCAGTGCAGCAGCCTAGAAATGTGCAAAAGCAACACATAGTACGATTTTTGCATGATCTCCTTAATATAACTTACAGTATAGTATTCTCTTCTATCAGATTAATAGAAAATGCAAACTATGCTCGAGTAAAAGCATGCATCAACAGGTGTGTGTGTGTTAGTCCATGTGATTATTCCTTTCCATATATTTGCATTAGTTGCATATAACTGCAACAAGGTAAATATCATACAGTATTTAAAATAGCAGATTTTTTTTAATTGTGGTGCATGATGAACCTGAAAATGATAATCAGTGTGAGGGGACACAAATTAAGTAGTAGGTATTACTTTGTTAATGATCTGTTATAGTTTTTGTCATTACTGGATAACATTGTTATAAAAAATTATATTTATAGAGGTGGCACGGTGGTGGTTAGTAGTGGTTAGCATTGTGGCCTCACGCCTCCAGGGTTGAGGGTTCGATGTTCTCTCCGTGCTTGGTGGTAGTCTGGTTCCCTCCCACAATCCAATAACAAGCGGATTAGGTTATTTGGTATTTCCAAATTACCCATCGTGTGCGTTCCCTGTGATAGATTGGCAACCTGTCCAGCAGGTTGTCTTTTTTAATAATTGTAATGATAATAATTAATAATATTTTTTATTAATGACAATGCATGAAATTAGGCAACACTGCATGATGTTAAAAAAGAAAATAAAAATAAAGATAAATAAATATGGATTCCTGGTTAGAAAATTGCTGTGTATTAGGTATTACTTTGCTAATGATCTATAGTGATGATTTAAATTGATCATGACTGGATATTGATTTCTATGCTGAGTACTCTTGCGGAAACAAACAAGTTATATGTGCTAATGCAAATGCTAATGCAAATATTTAATTAGAAGTAAAAAAATGACAAAGAATAATTCATTCATCTTCAGTAAGCGGTAAGCAAAGCGTTCTCCTGACAGTCGTTCCTGTGAACATTCAGTGAATGGAAAATTGGCGGATAACTTGTCAAGAACTTGTAGAATAGATGCATGCATCTGTCTGTTGGAACTGTACACACAACCATAACCAACACCACTTGCACATTACAAGAACTAAGCTGAAATTTATTGCCATATCACTCATAAAGTCCTGAATTCACTCCAAGCAATTTCCACATGTTCAGACATCTGATACCATACCTATGATTCAGTCTGATCATAGGTATGGTGTACTGAGTAAACTGTTGGCATTAATGGTATCCAAGCAGTAGTGAAACGCTGGGATAAGTGCATTAGTGTTGCAGTGGATTATATAGAAAAATAAAAGTTTTTAATTCTCATAACTGTGTTCTGTTATTCTGCACAATCAAAAGTTTTGTTCAAAGCCATACAGACCTAGAAACAATTCTAAGTCACCAATCTACCAACTGGCTCTTTTTTTGGGAATGAGCAAGAAACGAAAGAAACTGGAGAAACCTATGTAATTATAGTGAGAACATGTAAAAGAGATCTCAGGATCGAACCAGGCAGACTGCTACTGTGCTGCGTGAGAACATAAACGACACCTAGAAAATAACAAAAAGAGGAAGGAAAACACCAACAGTTTATACGGTCATGGTTCCTCCTTTTCTTTGAATTTAAATATTTCTGACATCAAAACATTAGCAATATCGTATTTAACCAGCACCTTAGCACATGCAGGGTTTGTGGCAACCTGACGAACTTGTCCATTTTTCCTTTTTCCAGGAAATGGTCTTTGTTCACTCGCTACCTAATTGACATGTGCCACCGTAACAGGATGCTCAGTCTTATTGACATCAATGATGTAAATGTTTTAGCTAGTCATGGTTTGTACATATTTGTGAATGGGACTGCATATGTGTTTGTATTTATTTCCCAGGTGTCCGTTTCCCAGTCTCGCACTCCTGGAATTGTCCCCTCATTCATATATGGTGTTGACATGGCGTCTCCTGAGCACCAAGGTACAGTAAAACCTGCTTTATCCATTCTGTGTGTTGTTTAGTCACTGTTATCAAAAGCACTCTTTCAGGTGTGCTGCATCTTTATGGCCAGCGTAAGTCAGCGTAGCAGGCTGCCGGAGGCCTCCCGTGGGCAGACGGAGAGTGGAAGGATATATTTATCCGCTGTTCTCCGCATGCCCGAGGCCCTCCTGCGCTTCTTGGCAGAGGGAGGCGAGCAGATGGAGACCCTACTGGCAGGTGGATACTTTCATCAGACCAGCACAGACTCTCTCTCTCTCTCCCTCTCTCTCTCTCGCTCCCTCTCTTCCATTTGCACTCACTCATTCTGATTCTCATGAATACCGGGATGCACAACAGGTTTCATTTGAAGTTCAGTTTTTGATGATTTTTTGATTGTACTCAGTTTTCTGCACTTTATTTATTTATTCATATTTATTTGGTGTTCATAGATGTGGTTGGTTTTGTAGCTATGTAGACATTAATGATTAAAACAAACTGATCATTAAAAATGCAGCTCGAGCCCTTGGGGCGTGAGGTGTTTTGTTGTGTCTGGCGCCAGGACCTTGGCAGCGTATCCTTTGGGTGCTGTGGGTTGTGGGGTGGAGCCTCCATGTATTGGACTCGATTGTCTGGCGCATCCCATCTCATCTCATCCCATCCCTATCTGGTCCTTTTCCATTGTGGCCAGCACTGATTTTTTCCCAGCGATTTCTAATGCATTGGCTTTTCTTCGGGATGAGACTGGACGAGCTGGCCTTTGATCCCTGTGAGCATGGGTGAGCCTTGGGTGTCCATGATCCTGTCACCAGTTTGTTGTTATATCATCAATAATAAATTTTATTGTGACAATGTTATGCGGTGTTAATGTAATGGTCTATCTGTGTTACAACATCAGACAAACATCTGTCTGCCTATTTTAAAATACCATCATAGCATTAACTTAATAATTCACACATATAATGATCTAATTCATCAAAACAATAGCACAAAAAGGAAAATTGGGTGATCTGGTTTTCTCCTACAGCCCAAAGACATGCTGGTTAGTTTGATTGATGTTCCCAAATTGCCCATAATGAGTTCCCAAATTTTATTTGTATAGCGCTTTTAACATTTGTCATTGTCGCTAAGTATCTTTAAACAATGTGTGTGTAATGTATATGTGTGTGTGCCCTGCGAGGGATTGGAACACAGTCCAGGATGTACCCCGCCTTGTGCCCTAAGCCTCCAGGGACCCTGCGACTCCGTATACATGATAAAGCAGTACAGACGATAAGTGAGTTGATATAGATATAGATAGATGTCCTAGTTTTCTAGCCTTGATTATCAGGTTTATGAGCTGGACAATCAAATGTGATGCATGATCGCATTTATGTCAAGCAGGAAAGTGAGTAAGTTGATCATTTTTAAAGCAAAACTTTATTCTGTTATTCTCTGTCTTTGAATGATCTCAGCATGAAAAGCTTTAGTTTGTTTGTAAGATGTAAGAGTTCTTGTCTAAGGGGTTAGAAGGGTGGAAGCTTGTTACATTCCTGACTTTATAGACAGTGCACACACACACACACACACATATACAGACATGCACACACTGCTGTACAGCTAGGAAGGAACAAATCCCAAAAGACCTCCACCCAAATATTTCCTGCTTACAAGACACTTAGTTTTGACGTACAGTAATAGGATACTGCTTTGACTCATTAGGCTTTTTCAACAAAAGCTTTTCAACCTGGTAAAGAATTCATGAGTTGAGTCCAGCAGGCTTAAAATGCATATGATGGGTTCATTGCACAAACAAACACAGTCTATGTCACAGTACTGGTAGTATCAGAGATAATTTAATTAGTATCTCAGGCTCTCTTAGTGGTTAGTAATGTCGTCTTGCACCTCCAGGGTTGGGGTTTTGAATCTCTCCTCCAGTCTGTTCTCTCTGCACCTGATGAGTTTCCTCCAGGTTTCCTTCCACAGTTTAAAGGCATGCAGTTTAAGCTAAGTGGTGCTTCCTAATTTCCCTGTAGTGTGCGAGTGTGTGGTGTTTTATCCTGCGCTGGATTAGCACCCCATCCAGGATGTACCCCGCCTTGTTCTCTGTAATCCCTAGGATAGGCTCCTGGCCCACATTACCCTACATGGGATAAGTGTCTGTGCTACTACAATACTTGCTGAGATGCTTGTTGAGTAGGACGGTATAGAATCGTGATAATCTCCCAATAACAAACACATTTAGTAGTAATATTATGGAACATAAACAAAACATGCTAAAGAAATAAAATCCTTGAAAAAATTCTCATTTTTATTGCACGAAAGCAGATCATGCAAATTTATGACGTAAACAGAATGTCGTGATCTTCTGTAATTTCAGATTTGTCACATTTGACTGTCTGTTATAAACATTTGGTCACAAGTGTATTCCTCTTGCACTGCTGTCCTTTGGTTCAAAGGTGGCGCTGTTGATTTGAGAGTGAGTGAGAGAGAGAAATGGAGAGGGAGACAGTGTGTGTCAGTGTTCTTCTCATCAGCAGTGATTGATCGGTGAAGCTTGCTCTGGTTGGCCTGCAGTTCTTTAAGCATTAAGCCATGACCAATTCGCTATGTTGAAGATTGCCAGTCCAGATGGCTTACACTCTTCTGAAGTGTGGCCTGTTCTAAGTACAAGTGTACGTGCACGTGTGTATGTTTATACCAGTGGCTGAGACACTGATTACACACGGTTGTTTCACACATCTCACACCTGGATGGAAAAATTTTAAATGACTTAACATAAGTTCTTAAATATATTGTCTTTTAAATATTTTCAGTTTAATGCCAAGAAATGGGTTCAGGTTGAACATTAGGTGATCTAAGAAAGAAAGAGGTATCAGTGAAATGAGAAATCTTCGTGAATTTTTAGCTAATTGTGCAACTTAGGATTTGTTAAGACTTCATATTAAGTGCTGTCAAGATGTCTAAAATTCATGTTATAACTTCATGTGCAAATGTGGGGTGTGGATCCATGGACCAGGTCTTATCTTGTGCAGCTTTTCAGAGAGTATTTTAAAGGTTACGCTTGTATATTTTCTTATACAGGATATTAAGAGACAATAGAGTTGCATCAAGGTTGTGTAAGTGCCCAGTATTGTTTGCTAGAAGTGACATCTCTGTTATCGTAATGATTCTTAATGGTGCTATGTAGTCAAAAGGCGAGATGTAAATCTAGTAAGTTTCTCTTTAAGTTTCCATTTATTCCACTTTAGAAGAGCCTCAGCTAACTAACTAACTAATTCCAGTGTTGAATCTTGAATAGCATAAAACTGGAAAGCTATTATGCCTTGTATGGTTTGGAAACCCTTTTTGCACACACCAAGTAGCGCCCTTGATCAGGAGGTAAAGAGGGATTTGGGATTCAGCCTTGTTTTAGAAGATAGTTAGCTTTGTAACTCACTTTAGCGATGAACCAAGCAATGAGGTGAGTCATACTGTATGTAAGTGGTTGTTGTTATTTTGTCCACAGACCAAAAGAGACCTTTAAAAGACACTCAAATGTTCTGCTCTTGAGTGTGAAGTGGTTGGGATCTCCAAGTCTAAGGCCATGCTTGTCTCTTTGTAAAAAGAGTGGGATGATCTATTCAGGTCAAGAGAGAGACCTTACCCTTGGTGAAGGAGTATTTTAGAATCTTATAAATGGTTGATGGAAAATAAAAAGAGATTTCTAGACTGACAAATGGATCGGGTCAACCTCAACAGTGTTATAGTCACTGTGTCAATATTTGGTGGTGAAGCAGGAGCTCAGTTTGCAGATAAAGCATTTGGTCTTATGAGACGTGGGTGGTGAAAGAAGAACAAGGTTGTGTGTTACGGTGCTGGAAATGAGGGTTGCAGGGGTTGCTCCCTGTGATGGGGTGAAGACCATGACAATCTGGGAGAGCCTTGGAGCACCTGAATCAAGCACCCAAGGGAAGGTGGTTAGGGCACCTTACAGTGACGCGTCCATGCTGGCTCCCAGTAGAGCTGTATGGTAGAGTGTGTCCTAGAGGATGGAGCCTGCGGTGCAAACCCAGGACATGCTGGAGAGATTAAGTCTCACATCTCAGGATCTTCTAGGAGAAGCTGGAATTTTCCGACTTGGGTAGATAAGTTTGTGATGATATCTTCATGCTGCAGCCATCATGAGCTGAAAAAAATTCAATGAATAAAAGAGTGAGAAATGAATGAGAAATGTTAGAAGCAAGCATTTATTTTCCTTTCAAAAAGGGAAAAAAAGATTCAGCTTAAGTGCAGATATTTCAAAACCAGGCTTAAATATAGGAACAAAGTAATTGTGCAGCCGCCTCGCCAAGCCACAACTGACAACCGAAACACATCCTTTCTCTAAGCTTTGGAAATTTAAAGGCCTTAATACGAACTTGCAGTTTTTTTTCTTCCCTGTCACATCTTTTCAAGCCTTCTGACATGGTCTGAGTAGTCGGATATAAATAGATCTCTGGTTCATTTACGCCAGTATCTTTAAATGGATAATCTCTTTCTGAACAGCGCTTTGTCAAGGGAAACTGTGCCTGATGTGTGCCTCGTCGTTGTGTCCATTTTTAAACTAGTCTTTTTGACCTTGGGGAAAAGTTTCTGTCAGGAACAGGTCTATGGAGATGATCTATTTTGGAAGCAGCAGCGTCTGTTTTGTCTAGAGAGGAAAACCTCGGTAGCAGAAGGTTTGTGTCTGTGTGTGCGTGAGAACTAGGTTTTACTTAGGGTATTGTCAACTGGACGAGGATGTATCTGGGTAGTTCCTTGTAATAATAATAAAAAAAAAAAAAAGTCGTGATGCCACTTTGGCCAACAATGGCGGCAGAGTAAACCTGTTGCTTGCAGCAGTTTCTCCTGGGAATATGGACCGCTTCTGCTGCACACACACAGCATTTCCTTCCTTTAAGTCATTCAACAGACTTCCGAAGTCTGCCTAATTTGGATGTTTTCCAGAATGGACTACCCTGGAAATCTTTCTGTTGGTTTTAAAGCTCTTTCTAGCAATCATGGTGTTTAGGAAGACTTCTTAACGTGTGACATGGCTAACTGGACTATTTACTGGACTATTAAGACACTGAGACACTGAGTAACACACACAAGGTCATCCTTTTATTGCTGGATCTTTGTGAGATTATCAAGGGACAGTGATCTACGCGCGTTCGAGTGTCATGTGTCATGCTGGTGTGTGTTGTTTAGTTCTTCTGTTAAGCCGGGTATGTAGTAAACAAAGTCTGCTTCTAACTTGACGGAAACATGCTATTTTCTGAAAGCAGAGAAAACATACACGTTTCCAAGGTGTGGCAAAGGTTTTTCTCCGACCACAAACTGCCTGTTCGTTTTTAGCAGGCTATTTTCGTAGCATTTTACGCATTACAGGGGATGGACCAGGTTGGGGAATTTGAAAATGGGATAACAGGTTTAGAAACGAGTCTCATGGTGAAACCTTTTTAAACATGCGAGATCAATCAAGAGTGCAGATTGTAATGTTTGAAAGTATTTTTCGACATGTAATAATCATTAGAGATGGAGAAAAATCAATATAGAATAAATAAATATTTTAATACTAAATGTATTGCTATCTGTTATACATTGATATATATGATAACATTATGATAATAATTACGATAATTATTAACATATATTAATATAATATACCTCATACTATTTTTCTTTTTCTGAAGTGTGTATAAGAAGAAAAATAGTATTATGTATATAATATTAATATAATATTAATAATATTATCATTTATATCAATATATGATGTATAGCAATACATTTAGTTTTTAAAATATTTATACAAATTTTTCTTTTCCTGATGTATGTACTGTATACATCTTTTCGGCTGTATTGTTGTTCCTCTATAATCCTATAGTTGGTGCACTCTAAGCTGTTCACACAGCCCAGTATCATCAGCAAAATTATTTGTTTATTAGATCTGTAACAAAATCAGAATATTATTAAAATCTATATACTTTCAGGAACCTGGCTATCGTGATAATATCGTATCAGATGGTCCCTGGTGATTTCCGTTCCTTATAATTAAATACAGTACATACAGTAGCTGCAAAAATACAGTACTTGTGATTTACATCATTGTGAATCCCCTGGAGCTTTTCAGATTTATTTTAAGCTTCTATTTACATTTTTATGGCCTGCATAATAGCTCCGCCCCCCCAGGGACAGAGCTGTTCAACTTTTGCCCAGTTTTTTTTTGCACAATACACATCATGTCATGTGTAGTTTCATGTGTAGTTTTAGCACAGCTGGTGCAGGACAAAGGAGACCTGTCAGGAATTTTAATTGTAATCACAGTTAACATTGCAAGCAGCAGAGGGTGCTAAAATTACAGACCGCTCCTTTAAATAACGTCAGGGGGGTTCGAAATATAGAAGGTTTCATACAATAACTCTGGTCTAAAATGTTATTTCTTTTTTTTCTCCCTCAAGATATTTTTTTGAAGTCGTTGTGAGTTAACGAGTCGTGCAGATAGAAGTGACACTGACAGTCCACTCATCCCGTTATAAGAGGCAGTAGTGAATTGCAAAGGTTACAAAATCTGATACTCCAGACAATGCTGCATTAAAGTGCATGCATCCAAGGCATGCACTGAGGCTTTAGTTTGACAGATGCGGTATCTTTTCCTGGAAGGAGCGCTTCAGGTTGTGTTTGCCTTAGCTTTTCTGCCACTAAAGGAGTGGTATGTAGAATGTTAGTGTAATTCATAAACTCCCCACTTCCTCTGTTAAACCTTGATACGCCTCGTGAATTTGTTGCCTTTTTTCGGAAAATAGGTGGAGCCCAAAGCCGAACAGCCTTGTTATGGATGGGGTGGAGCTTATTTCCAGACCAGAAAACTGTAAAAAAAAATTTAAAAAAGTATAAAAGTATAAAATATAGCCTAAAATGCAGAAGCAAGCGCGCTCTATTGCTCTGCACAATTGCAATCTGCAGTTATTCTATACTGTCTTTGTAATTTAGGAGATTATTACAGGCATTAAAGAACCACTTAAAAAAATTACACACTGCGTCTTCAACAAGATGCTAATTGAAACCGAACAGATAGCACCAGGGAACAGAAAGACCAGAAAGACAAGAGCAGCATACCGTATTTATGAGGCCATTTAATTAATAATGTAGACAAAGGCTGACGAAATAACAGATCACTATGTGTTTAAAGACAGACTTATCAGGGAAAAAAAGCTGCAGAAAGAAGGGGAATTTAAGTGCAAATAAAGGAGAAAGATAAGGGAAGACTGAGAGGAGGAGATAAAGAGGAACCAGGGAGCTGGGGAGAAGGATGAAGGCAGACAGCTGTGTTTTTGTGTTGCTATTTTAAGCGTCTAGCCGCTGCTCCACTCCCCTGGTTTGGCCCAGCCTATTTCTGTCCTGGGCCGGCCCTGCTGCTATTCCTGCCACCTGGGAGCGAGAGAGAGAGAGAGAGAGAGAGGGAACTGCTGTACATTCACATGGTGATGAGAGGAAGTGCGAGAGACAGAGGAGGTGGGAGACATAGTTTTGTAGAGATCGAGAGATAGTCAGAGTGTGACAGGCGGCGCTCCGGGGTGAACCTCAGAAGCTGGGAAGAACAGAGCACTAACAACAGTGCAACAGTGCAGCCGTTTTCTTCCTCGTCAGTCATTCGGTCAGCTGAAAGACTCGGAACAGACTGGCCTTTTTTTGCAGCGACGGAAAAAGACTAAAAAAGGACAGAAGGAGGAAAGAGGATTCGAGTATCCCTGCTGTGGGATTTGGTGAGGATCGGTTGCCGGGGTACAGGGCTCGTCTCGGTATTCAGTATGCTGCAGACTATTTATGAGAGCGAGTCCCGCATCCCTGCTGAGTGGCTCAGGAACCTCCTGGATACACACAGCATCTCCACCAGTGTGATTGGCTCAGGTACCTCTCTCTCTCTCTTTTTCTCTCTCTTTAACACAAACACACATGCACATATGCTCTATATTTATCTTTTTCTCTTTGTATAACTCTTTCTGTCTCTCACTTCCTCTAAGCTGCTCCATCTCTCCCTTCATGTGCTTTTCTATGTTTTCCCCTCATTTGGGTGTGACTGTATAGCTGGCACAGGGTGGAGTGGCCCCCCAATGACCATCCTAGCTTTAGTCTAATGCTTTTCTTCCAAAATGTTTAAAACTTCTGCAACTTGTCCAAATCCTGCAGGCCTGATTTAAACTGTAAATTTAAAAAACACTGGCTATCATATATTCTGCAAATGCAGCCTGCTCTTATACATAATCCAATTGTGCCACCCCTTATTGTGCTCTTGCCCTCCTCTTTGCCAGCCCTTATTTACAAACATGTCCAGTTCATTCTCTTTGCAGTTCCTCTTTGCTTTTTTGTAAGTTGTACGTGGAAATGTGTGTTTGCTTGTGTTTGTGCTATTTGTGTCAAGTATTGTTTTAATTGTTTCGATGCATTCTTATTTAAATGCATGTTTGCTGGTGTATATTTTAGAGCTGTTTTTGTTATGCTTATTTCCATGCATTTCTTCTTTCATGTAGCGTATATGTATAGTGCGTGTATGTATAGTGCGTGGGCATGTGTGTGCATATGTGTGTGTGTGTGTGTGTGTGTGTGTGTGTGTGTGTGTGTGTGTGTGTGTGTGAAGAAGCAGAAGTGCCTGATACGACAAAGTGATAATGATATTGTGATGAATTACGTCAGAACACTATTCAGAGGGCATTGCGGATATCACTGTTACAGTGACACCATACTTCTTTTATGTCTCTGTACAAGTCCAGTGTTACTCAAAGGAATAATACACAAAAAACCTTTATTTATAGTTCCAAATCTCACAATGCTTTAAATAGCTACAGATTTA
>JAOTRS010000029.1:3991036-4003624 GCA_028565755.1 Dinotopterus cunningtoni | reverse complement strand
AGTCATAAAATACGTTTTCATTTTGTTTACTTTTAATATTGGCTTACTAGTTAACATGGGCTAGTTGGACGAAACGTCTGTGAGGATTCCTGAAACAAATACATCAATGATTAATACAATCTTCAGAGCTAATGATAGCATGATGGCTACTATAAGCTGAGGTGACTTTAAGTATCATTCATAATTATCATCTTTACTACTAACACAAACTTTAAGCTAATGTCATAGACTATGTCTCTGAACACAGGATGAAAAGACTACTAAAACGAGACAGGGTGAAAGAGAAAGGTTGATGTCCTTACCAAGCTTGAGGTCTTTGCACTTAAGCACTTTGTATTCATGGCTTTAACTTTTATGTGCATCCGCTCAGGAGAAGCTAAAATAAGCTACACAGGTGCATGTGGGTTTATAATATGGCTCCCCGTTTGGTCCATGCGTGCCCGGGAGCCCCCAATTCTCTTGTGTTTGTTTAAGGAAGTTTGAGTCGGGCCACATTCGAAATGCCCTTTAATGACATGCGGTAATGTAAACACCTCAGCCTGGAAGAAGTATTTTTCCACCGAATTAAAAGCATGTAAATCCTTCCCGCTAATTGTTGCGCAAATATTTTTTGTAGTATTTTTCTAATAGCCCTTATTCATCATGTGTCAGTGAAAGCCGTGTAACAATATTTTGCCATAGCAAAGGCCCGTCCTCAAGCTTATAGCATTTCTTTTATAAATCAAGTGTTTTTAATCAATTGTAACATTTTTCTCTGTGGTAATAAGGCCAGCTAATGGTCGTTCCTCTTAATGAGCGTCAGCTCCACAGAGACCGGATTTTACAGTGGCAGTAAATCTGCTCGGCTGGCATGGCTTTGATTTGGGATTGATGATGTCGGCGTGAAATCTGAATGAACGTTAAAGACAAACACTCATTCACACGGAAATTGCTCACGCTTCCCATTTTCTCTACTTTGCTTTGGAGTTTTTTTGTGAATGAAAGAGCGGCTGTACCATAGATGTAGATAAAATGAAAGTAAAGTGATGCAGAATGCTGAGATAGGGTGTGTGCGTGTTTGTGTGAGTCAGTGTGTATATAGTATATGTCATATCCTCTATCATCTCATATCTAATGAATGCCCATATCCCACAGTGGGTGAATAAAGCACATTATAATCATGGCGTTTCCTGACGTGTGTTTACTTCCTGCTTCTTTGATGCCCACCCACTGGTTGCCTGTGGATGAAGGTGGCGTCTCTGAGACTTATATTTTGCGTGCCTCGTGCTGATTCAGTAGAGTAAACTTAACTCAGTTGGAGGTCATGGAGAAGAGCTTGGGGCATGGTGATGTGTGACGAAAAGTTAAGGTGGGGGATTCCCTTTTACCAGGCAGCCAATGCATACAAAAACACACTGGACACACACACGGCATCTCTGTGTTAGTTTAACTGCTGCTACCGTACAGGGACTGTGGTTGCCTGGCCGGCAGGTAGCGGACTTTTTCACTTAGAGCTCTGTTGCTCTGGCCTAATCCACTCCAGATGAGGCAGCGAAACGATCCCTTCTATTTCAACTTCATTACAGCTGGGATGTGTCCCAGTGAGGCCTGCGAGCTCTCACATAACTCTCACACTTAGCTGAGGTTATGTACCTGTGTTTGATGCATAGCACAGCGTGTTTATATGTATAGCAATCTTGCTTATATGCAGAGATAAAGAACGTTGGAAAATTCTCACAGAATTGAGTAACTGTTGATGAGTGTATTGAATATCTGGAGCACTTTAATATGACCATTTGATAAAAAAAAAAAAAAAAGAATAATATGAACATAATGTCCCACTTGGCTCAGTGGTTTTAAATAGGTAAAATTTGTATTTTTATCAATAGCCATTGCCAAACAGCAGCTATACATACATGTCGATTTAGATCCATCCAGAGGCAACAGTAGCATGGGAAAACATACATAATTTGTGAGGGTGTGATAGGCACTTGTTTTTGGCATTGTAGCCATGCGTCAGTGTTTTAAATCTGATGTGGGCAGCTACAGGAAGCTAGTGGACAGAGCATAGCAATGGGGTGGTGTAGGAGGTTGAAAACAAGTCATACAGCTGCATTTTTTATTAAATATTAGGTTATGTTTGCCAAGTGTATATCGTCATATAGTACTGTGCACAAGTCTTGAACCAGCCCTCATTTCTTAACATTTTATTTTTACTTGAGAAATAGTTCACCAGGCTTCCTGGAGGCCTTTTTGGCTCTCATTTTTGGTAAGGTTTTGGCTCTCATTTTCAGTCCAGTCCCTGTATCTAAGCAGTTTCAGAGGAATGATTTTTGTTTGTTAAGCCACACAATGACCTATGAATCAATAAAAAGCATGAAAAGCATCCAACATGAACCAGTGAGAAACAGGTGCAGATGATGACAGATGATCAGGCCGGTGATTAGAAAACCGGTGATGCTGAATGCTATGTGGTTGGAACAGACGAGAGGGGAAATTAGGTTGCTGTTGAGGTTGTTTCATAAACAACCAATTTTTTAATTGTATCTTTAGGTCACAGTACAACATTTGTTCCCATTTCTTTAATTTAATATGAAGAAATATGGGATGGCTCAAGACTTTTGCACAATACTGTATTTAGAGAGCTTTTTATTCCAAGACTTTTGCCACAGACCCCAACCCAGATACACTTTATTAATTTGTAGAGCAGTATATAAGTAATATATTGGCTTTTCCAATATAGACACAAACCTTTCCGTAGTATGTAGTATCATTTTGCACACATTTAATTTACCTGACCAGGTGGATAAGCTAATAACTATAGTAACTCATAAATTATAACTGTAAGAGCAACAACAATAGTAGATTAAGTTCTTTCGTGATGAGCCGTGTGTCTCATCTATCTCTCCTTCCGTCTCAGCATCCGAGCCTAATCTGAAGGTGCGCTCACGGCTGAAGCAGAAGGTTTCCGAGAGAAGAAGTGGCCCTATCCAGCGCCGCAGAGACGGCAGTGTGCTTGTCACACCACCCAAGAAACGCCCTCTGGAGCTCAGTGGTGAGGAGGTTCAGATACTGTAAAATCTCCCTGAAACAACACACATGTAGGCTAGTGTACAGTACATATAGAGGACATTACGGCGAGCAAGAAAACCAGTTTACTGTACTGCTCGATTCTATACAAAGTATACTGGCGCAATGAAATTGTCAATTTAACAGTATAAAATCCTCACTATGCATGTGGAATTCAACTCTGACTACAGCACACACTTGACTATGATAGTATGATTCAGTATTACTGATTTTTTTTCCTTTCTGAGCAAGGATTTACAATATTTTAGCAGTAAAATGTTACTATCCTGTTCCTCTTCACACAGACTCATCAGCCAATGACAGCTCTCCCAGCTCTGGTCCCAGCTCTCCCATTGGCTTATGCAGCAATGAGAATGGCACAACCTTCCAGACGAGCTCTTCTCAAATCGAGGTACTGACTGAAACGTGCGAGAACTGTGTCACTTGTGTTTTGTTGCAACACCAGCTTGCGTGCTTTGTCACTGTAAACTCCACAGGTAAACCTCTATATTGCTTTAGCACGCAATGTGTTGTTTATGCATGTTGGCTAGAGGCTGAGTGCTCAGCTAATGATCCATTGTTTTGGAGCGACTGTGAAAGCATGGTGAAAGAGCGAGTGTGTGTCCTCATAACTGTGTACTGTTAAACACACAGCATCGTAAACAACGCTATTAAACACTCGTTCTGCATCTCAGTGTGATTACATCAGAGCCCAGAGCGCAGGCATCTGCTTTTCCTCTAGCACACACACACACACACACACACACACACACACACACACACATTCTCTCTTTCTCTCTCTCTCTCACTCATTCTCTCTACAATTTTTCTTTCTGTCTTCTTTCCTTTATGTCTTTCAACACTTTTCTATTTAACTCTGTTTTACCCTCTTTCTTCCTATTATTTCTTTTTTCCTTGTCCCTTTATCTATCTTTCCCCTTTCCTTGTCTGGGCTTCTCTGTCCATCTCTTACTCTACCTATTTCTCATCCTACCTCTCCCTCTCTTTTTATTTCTCACATCATCTGTCATTTTTTATCATTTATTACTTATCATTTATGCTACTTTCTCTTCCTCTCACTCTACCTCTCTCTCTCTACCTTACTCTACCTCTTTTCTCTATCTCACACTCTCTTTTTTTTGTTCTCACTCCATCTTTCACTTTCTCACTCTAGCTCACTCTGCTTTCGTTCTTTTTCTCACTCCGACTCTCTTTCTCTTCCATTGCTGTTTGAATCTATCTCTCTATGTTTCTTCATTTCTTCTTTCGTCTCCCTCCCTTTATTCTCTTGTTCATTCTGTCATTCTCATCTTTTCCTCTCCCTCCTGCCTTCTTTTTTCCCAATAACCTCTCTCTGTCTATTTTTCTCTGTTAGATGCACGTGTAGAGCACGTTCTGTGCATGCGTTTGTGAGAATGTTTCAACACACATGCCGAAGTTTGTGTGTCTGAGTACTGTATGTGTGTGTTTGTAAGTGTGTGTGAATGTGGGCGTGATTATGTTTAGCTCAGAACGTTGTGAGTGACAGGTCCTTTCCGCTCTGTGCTGCGGTTTCTGGTCTAATAGCTGGTTGGGGGCTTAGGGGAATGAGGGGGGACCTTCGGGGGGGTGGCAGTTCTGTGAAGTTCTGCCCAAGCATTTCCTCATCGGGCTGCGGGCCAGCACACGGGGCAGAGAACGACCCCCGGACACAATGGAGTTCTTTCTGCGGCTCATCTTCACACGCGGCCCCCCAGAGACGGCCTGTTTGTGTTTGTCTGCCATAATTCTGCAGTGAAACGCAAGGAGGGACGGCCCTGTGACAGGGAGTGCGAAAGTGGGTGTGTGTATATGTTTAAGGCTTAATTGCTATCCCAGCCGCTGGGATCAGTAGACCTCCCAGGCTGCTGCTCACACTCTTGTGCATATAAACACACA
Organism: Dinotopterus cunningtoni; assembly: GCA_028565755.1. Taxonomy (NCBI): domain Eukaryota; kingdom Metazoa; phylum Chordata; class Actinopteri; order Siluriformes; family Clariidae; genus Dinotopterus; species Dinotopterus cunningtoni. Next base: position 3,998,659 of record JAOTRS010000029.1, on the reverse strand, counting down.
CACATACATACTTATAAACAGACTTTTGGTATGATATTGACACAACCACAGAGCTTCCTGTTTGCTTAATGGTGCTCTGGCATGAGCTTTTGTTACATTAAACCTTCTATTTTAATCCCTAGGGGTTTAATAAAAAGGTGAAACCCAAGAGACAGGGCGTGTATGTGCATATACAGGTTGTCCAATTCATTTGAAACTTGATTTATAGTTTTAATTTAAAAAATGCAGTAGTATAGCATAACATCACAGTAGCATTACGCTGTAGTTATATCACATGGGGACATTTGTGAGTTAAGAAGCTTAGAATATAGATTTATTATTAACTTTATGACTTTAAAATTTCGGATATTCCACTGTCACTGATATATGGCATAATTCCTATTTAGCCAGGAATCTATGTAAAATCTGCTATTTTCAATTTGTATTATCTCAATAAAATAATGTTTTAACTTAAACATTAATTTAAACATTCTAAGCATTTTAGAATATTCCTATATGTGCCATATTTGTACAAGTAAAACTTCATGTAGTGTTAATCATCAAATATTAAGAATATTAGTCTTATTATTAGGGAAATATGGGGACACCAATTAGTCTTCAGCATGTCTTTGGACTGTGGGAGGAAACTGCAGTACTTGGAGGAAATCCACCAAGCACGGGAAGAACATGCAAAAGTTATGCACACATACTCGAGGCAGGAATCGAACCCAATCAAAGCCCAAAACAAAACAAACAAAAAAACAAAACAAATAAAAACAAAAAACAAGAGAGACACCAAAGACTTGCAGTCTACTTTTCCTGTAATTTCAGGACATATACACTGTTAAATTGTTATATTTAATAAGAAAGTATGATGTCCAACTTTATCCTAAAACTGCACGCTCACTATATAGTGCACTATTTAGGGAAGTTTTTTTATGGCGCCATGTCTTATGGTACAGTTAAGAATACTATCATGAACTCCTAAATCACATCTAAATGTGTTTAAACTGATTTATACGAGCAGGTACAGAAGACCCATGATGCACTATTGCAGATAAACATGCATTCTAAAAAAGGAGGCAATAAATAACGTGCATACAGTGGAAGTGACAGAAGGATCATTTATTTAGAACATTTTGGAAATAAGTGCCTATGCGACTCCATATTTTGTCCTCAAAAAATATCATTTTAAGAGTGAATTCCAGTATTGATCTTCCTATGAATGTCTTCTCTCTTTTTTTATTTTTCTCTCTCTCTCTCACACATACACACGCGCACAGGAGACCTGGTCTGGATGAACAGGCTAATTTTGAACAGGCTGTCTGACCACACTGTCTAAATCTACCACACATATAGTGTTTCCTTATCCGAGGCCATGATAGGGAAAGTTTCTTTATGGAAAGGTGTGAAACATTAGATCATTCCAAACATACACTCCAGCCTCAGATACTGATAAAGCTGTTTAAATCGTCTACTGCAGGAAAACTGCGTTCATAAATTGTTATGCTATTTTAAACGACGACGTAACTGTGAATAATAAGCTGCAATCTGAGTTTGAAAGAAATCAGCCCCAGCTCTTATCTTCATATCATTTTACTTACAAAACTAAATGCAAAAAAAAGCCAATTTGCTTTTTTTTTTTTTTTTTTAAAGATGGAGGGCTTTAGAGCTACTAGACTGTTTATACCAGCCAGTCCTGAATATCAGTACTTATGTGTATAACCGTATCTTCCTCTCTTTTTGTGTCTCTCTGTTGCAGAAGTATTTACCCCAGGGGGGAATTATTAAGGCAGACGGCTCTCTCGCTCTGTTGAACCTCTACACGTCACCTTCTCTTCCTAACCTCACCTTAGGCCTCCACTCTGGGCCTTCACCAATCAGTGTGAGTTATCTTCATTCCTCTCCGCGAAAGACAATTAGTCGGGATGAGATAATCAGAGACCCATCATCGTAAATCGGCGCTCAGAGATTTAGACCTTAATGTATCTGCTATCTTGAGACATTAATTGTCCTGTCAATGATTTACCTGTGTTTATCTGATATTGTCCCTGAGTAACCACATATGGTTCCCATTACTGTGGAGCTATTGAAAATATTCTCAGCATTCACCACATTCAGATATTGTAAATGCACCGTTAGCATCAAATAGGAAACATGTTTAGCATTACTTGTTAGCATCAACAGAGCGGATGTGTTTGTGTAGTGAACTTAGCAATTGGTATAGTAGGTCACCACAAATCCTGAAAGGATTTTTACATTGACACATTGACATGCAGCACTTTCATGCTCTGTAGTGTTTAATGCATGTGTGGTAAGAAGTTAATACTATAAGAGTTGAGGTATGTGGTTATAGTGAGAGGTTCATGGCAAAAGTGTGCTTATAAGCTTTACATTGCAAAAATGTCTAAGATGTATCTATGGATTTAGGATCTTCTTCCTGCATGGCAGCATGGAATGAATTTTGCCGAAAAGAAGGCCTATTTAAAGGTTTCATATTTTGCCTTCTTGTATTCACAGTTCAGTCTTGGGGAATAGTTCTCCAGGCTTCCTGAAGGACTTTTTTGGCTCTGATTTTCAGTCCAGTCCCTGCACTTGACCAGGTTCAGAGGAATGCATTTTAATTCATTATAAATATATAAACATCTAACTTAAGGAATCAACCAGTGAGAAACAGAAGCAGATGATGGCAGATGATCAGGTCGGTGATTAGTATACTGGTGATGCTGAATGCTGAGTGGTTGCAACAGACAAGAGGGGCAATGAGGTTGCTGTTGGGGTTACTACATAAACAACTAATTTTGCATCTTTAGGACCTGCAGCCTATAGAGCCCATTTCTTAAATTTAATCAACTTCAGTTGATATAATTTAATAGGGAGAAATGAGGGGACTCAGGAGTTTGGCACAGTACTGTAAATTCCAAATCTCCCCAACGTATGTGTTAAAATTCCCCTCAGATACTGTGTTTTTACCATTATTTCACTCTTCCTCCAAATGCACTGTTTCAGTGTGAGTAAACGAGCTACTGCTGAGCCAGAGAACAGCAGAGCTGAGGAACAAGCAGGGGAAGGGGGTCTTCTTGTATGAGGTCACAATAGGGAAAAATCTAATTGACTTGTTTAAGGACAAAAGGCAGAGAATGTTTTTTTTCCCCCTTATATTTTTCATTGCACATATTTTGCATAATACTGTAGGTCCCCTTAAAAAAAAACTATGTTGTAAGGTGGTGGTCTAGACAGCTGACCTCATCTCAGACAGTTCCACTAAAGAAAAATAGCACAACCTCAGCGGCCGTGAACTGCACACGTAATTTTAGTAATCTAAATAGAGTGCTCATAAAATAAACTTAAGCATGTACGTAACCTGACTCTGAACACAAGGAACTTTTCCCGGGTAAATATTATTAAATATGCCAACTCTGAACACTCTTAATGTGTGCTGACCAGTGCATGACAGTTCTGTTGTTGTGTCGATTTGTTCTGTCCAGTTGGGCTTTGTAAAAGTGTTTGGACCCCTGAAGGTTATTATGTGGGCTCGAATTTACTGCATGTATTATAGCTTCATAGGAAATTATGAAAGATTTACAATAGTTAGCTTGTGTGTATTGGGGGATTGATGCCTCTTGGTGTAGGAGTGGTGAGATGCATACATTTATTTTTCACCTCCAGTGCCGACCTTGAGTTTTTGGAGGTTTGTGGTTAATTAATTTCACACAAAAATGGGTGCTACCAGAAGTAACCAGAAGGCTTTTCTTTTACACGGTTATCCTGGATTTGCATTAGGGATCTAGACCTACATATGAATTTATTTAAAGCTGCCTAATGACAATGTCTGGTACTGAAAGTGTTCATCTTTGTTGTCTATATCGTTTTATTTCTGTATACAGGGTAATGGGGGAGTAGAGCATATCCCACGGGACTTACTGTAGGGCACAAGGCAGTGTAAACTCTGGACGGGGCGCCAATCCATCGCTAGCCACACACACATGCATGGTCATTCAGACACAACAGACAATTGGGAAACACCAGTTAAACTAATCTGCATATCTTTCGACTGTTGGAGGAAACCGGAGCATCCAGAGGAAACTCACCAAACACCGGGAGAACATGCAAACTCCATGCACACAGACCCAAAACAGGAATCTAACCCAGACCCCGAGGTGCGAGGCGACAGTGCTTACCCCTAAGCCAACATGCTGCCTGCTAAAAGTCCTATACAAATAAAATGAATTAAAAATAGAAATTTCTAGTTTCCTCTAGAATTAAACTGCTACCACTCTGTTCTCCCCTCTATGTCCATAATTGTTACAATGTAGTAAAATTCAGGACCCTGGGCTCACTTTGCACTGGAACAGATATGAATAGGTTGTTTTAGAAAAAAGACAAGGTATCTGAAGGCAGTATTTTTAGGAGTAAGTGATCCACCGGGCCCCTTCTATTTCTGGAGAAAGCAAGAAATGCCGTATGAGGAATTCTCCTTCTGGGACAGAAATGAATATGACCAGAAACATTCTCCTTAGAGAGAAGCATGCTCCTGTTTTTGGTGCAAGGTGAACAGGACTGCTGAGATAGTATGTTATATTTGAGAAAAAAGGAAGAGAGAGAGAGAGAGAGATAGAGACACAGTGAGATATTCAAATAGATATACAGAAGGAAAGAGAGAATAACAGAGAAAAAAAGGCACATGTTGTTAGTATTCGTTTTTTTTTCCGCCTTTGCTTTAGCTTCATGCAGACACAGCTACGGGGGGGTTTTGCCCTCTGACCTAGAGGCTTTCGAGCTTTGTGCGTAAATAGGGAGAGTGAGTTTTGGGTTTCAGGGTGCGCTCTTTATCGCCTCATTCATCACAGCCTGATAAAACCGTAAGGAAACTGGGCCCTGTAACTGCCCCTCATAAATATGCACTGCCAGGTTTTAGATTTCAGGTTAGCCACTTGTTATGCAACTCGTGTGCACGCATGAATGCTTTGAACTTGTTTTATGCTCAAGGTCCATTTTTTTGGCTACCAAACATAATGTACTTTAGCAGCAGGATTTTAGAGCACACATCATTCTGAGCATTTTTATTGTGAACTGTTGCTTAAACACGAGCTGATAAGTTGCACATACAACTCAGAGCTCATTTCATAATGTACTGACAGGCAATAACATGCAGTACTGATTGATATACTGTACTGTATATCATGTAGATATGTAGTAATATAGTAAAGAACTTTAAACATGTTTTCTAATTCTTGTATTAAATGGCATCAAAAAGATTAAAGTATCATTCAGCTTAACAGATAAATATAAAAAAATATGGGTACTATAATATAACTAGCTATATTATTTGGTGTTCTTAGACAAAAATAAGATGCTTTGATAGTGGCATTTCATTTTAATTAATCATACTCTCAATAATATGTTTAAAATTTTCTAAAAAAAAGTGATTTTGGTGAAAAATACGCCTCTTTCACACAAAAATCACACTATAAAGGGCTAAGAAGCCCTTCTTCAACATTCTGCATTCCTTTGCATTTGGTTATTTTTACAGAACCAACAAATATTGGTGTTAAGCCATCTCAGCGTGTGCTCTGGCGATCCGCTATTAGAGTGGGTGTGATGGTTAACTATACAGCATTGGCGTCTAGAGCGCTGTTTAAAACGTGTCAGAAATGCACCCCATATCACTGCTTTTTTGTAACAACACATGCAGGTTGGATGAGCGATGCATACACATTTAAAATTACTCAGAAAACTCAGAGCTCTGCTCACTGTTAATGAGGTGCATACAGTAACTGCACTAAAAAGTCGTCTTCCTTTAAGTCACGCCTTTGCACTCTAAGACTATCTTCTATTTTTTAGCTCTGGCAGCCTAACCAGTAATGTAGAAGGCTGGTGTTGTCTGAAAAATTTAGACCGCATCTCTTAATGCTCGAAGGCCAGTGCTTTCAAGTTGTGTTTTGAAAAATTTAAGTATTTAAAATAAACTGTGTACTGTTGTTTAAATCGCCTGATGGCGTCACACACAACACCCATCTCAAGATTTCAGACCCCCATTCGTCTCAGATTGTTAAATCTGACACTGACCCCCAATTCCACCTCCTTTCATTTAAAACAGAACGGCTAGGGTTATAAAATATGTTCAAACTTACGCTAATTAAATATAATAAATTGCAATATAAAGTCTGTAGATGTTGTTAAAGATATCATTAATTAATTTTTTTTTTTTTTTCAAATAATACTTTTTAATAATCTCCTCTTTGTGGTTGAGCTATACATATGATCAATTCATGGGTTCAGAATGTCTCCAGCTTTCATATCCGCACCCTTCGTTTTACTCTTACTCTTACTCTTACTCTCTCTCTCTCTCTCTCCCTTTCTGTCTGTTGGTCATCCTGCAGCCTAATTCAGCAGGAAAGGAGCGAGCAGGTGAGGCGAGCTCGATGTCTGCCGCCTCAAGGGAGCCGAAGGTGAACACTAGCCATCAGGCTTTGCTGCAGCACCTGTTACTGAAAGAGCAGACCAGACAGCAGAAGATGCTCTCATCTGGTAAGTTTCTATTACAAAGTGTATGCATTGTACTGTGTATTCTAAACACTACTTACTTCATGCTTATGATTCAATAATTGACATTTAAGAAATCCGCAACTCTTACTTACCACTATATTTCTTATTTCTTATATATCATTATACACTGATCAGCAATGATATTATAACCAACTAGGTTTTGGTTAAAATAGCAAATTCCAAACTGAGTCAGCTTCGTAATTCATTTCATGAATGTTTGTTTTTTTTAATCCATATACCAAATAAACATGCCAAATATCAAGTGTGTTGGTCGAGAGTACAGTATAGGGTAAAAACAGCAGGGTGCGCTGTTATAGGAAAATCATCAGTGCCGGTTTGTTTTGGTGTAACGAGCATTCTCCTATAAAGGCATGTCTGGGAGTGATTTATTCCTTTTATATCTCCGCAATCTTAAAAAATACAATTTCTTTTCATTAAAGAATGGCATATTGGGCTTTTATACATTAATATTTACATTTAATGATGTGGACTGTCTGTAAAAAATTTAGTTTCCATTCTTCTTAATGTCTTTATAGCAGCTGTTAACAATAGTGCCTGGTTTGCTGACTTTTGCTTAATCATAATCAGAATTTTAATTAATCATTAATCTTATGATTAAAGATTATGATTGTGATTAAAACGTATCTGTATTAACAGTAATACTTTTTTTGGTGAATTGGCATTTATGATTCTGATATTTAGATTTATGTGAGCATATGACATAGCAGTTCCTGTAAATCACTCACTCACTCACTCACTCACTCACTCACTCACTCTCTATATCGCTTACCCTAGACAGGGTCACAGGAAGCCTTTTGAACAAGGGCACAAGTGCACACACACACACACACACACACACACACACACACACACACACATACACACACTGAATCACACACTTTGAAAGTCTAATTAGCCTAATCTGCATGTCTTTGGTACGTGTGAGAAAACCGGACTCCATGCACACACACCTTAGGCTGGGATTGAACCCTCGACTATGGAGGTGCGAGGCCACAGGCAGGGGCGGACTGGGACCAAAAAGTGGCCCTGGACTTCCTGGCCCACAGCAGCCCACATCATAATACATTGGCTCAT
>JAOTRS010000029.1:3980178-3990910 GCA_028565755.1 Dinotopterus cunningtoni | reverse complement strand
TTCCACTGGGATGAAACTGTGGCAGGTGGAGTTATAGCACTTTCACAATCATCCTAACTTTACACTGATCTGAATAACTTTGAATGATGAATGCTTTTAAACAAACTTGTGACTCATTAAGTGACATTGCAGAAAATATTTTCTAACAGCCTGTAAATTATACATTTTGGCAGTATTGTCTTGTATCTTTTGAAATAAATAACTAAATAACTAACTAACTAACTAAATAAATAAATAAATCCGTCAGAGCGGAACTGGAACTTTCCTTCATGCCAAAGCCATAATCTGTTCATTTGAAGCATTTCACGAAGAGGTCGGGGGGGGGGCAGGTGGGAGAGGACATCCGTAACATAAACACACGCTCCTTGTCGGCGGCGCCCATGCGATCGATGCACTCATCCATATGCGTAAAAAAGATATGCAATATCATGGCTTCCGTCATTTTTTATATATTTGCGTACTGACTGGGCCGGCCCACATTGGCCAGCGGCCCACCGGGAAAACTCCCGGTACTCCAGATGGCCAGTCCGCCACTGGCCACAGGGCTAACCACTATGCTCCTCAAAAGGAGCCAGAGAAATTACCTAAGAAATGATAACATATTTAAAAGAGGGCATTAATATCAAAATTTTATTTGCCTTATAGCCAGCATTATTGTCAAAGCAGCTGCTGCAAAATAAAAAAAAAATCACCACTTTTTGACCAATCAAAATTGAGGAATTTAACAACACTGTTTTAGTAACAAAGCTCTCCTGAAGCACAATAGTAAAATTATGATGATGTTATGGTTAAAAGTTATTTTTATCATAGTGAAATCATTTCAGATTCATGGTTCAGTTTGGTAACCATAGTTACACAAAAGTAAAGGTAAAAAAATCATTTTCATTTTCTCTTTGTCCCATTATCCCTGTCTGCTCCTAGGCAGTGTCTCAGTCCTCCCCCAGTCTCCTCTGGTGATGAAGGAGCGTTCGGGAGGAGGCTCTCGTCCCAGGCTGCCTCGGCACCGGCCTCTGAACCGGACCCAGTCAGCGCCGCTACCCCAAAGCACACTGGCTCAACTCGTCCTTCAGCAGCAGCACCACAACTTTGTAGAGAAACAGAAGCAATACCACCAGCAGGTCCACATCAACCAGGTACCTCAGTTAGCATTAACCCTGAGATTTCACTCAAACCATGGTCTTTTCATAGTGGCATTTGGTTGGAGCTGTTTGAGTGTGTGCGGTCTGGAAAAACACTAACTTTGCAGTACTGTAGCTTGTCGTGACAGAAGTGTGACAGTCTGGAGTGGCATCCTGAGTCAGCCATATTATAATGTTGCATGCCTGTGGGTTACCACAGTGAATTTTAAAAGGAAAACAAAGTAAGGGGCCTGGTAGAAACATTTAATGTACGTGATCAGAATTGGGAATAAAAGATTATACATCATGATCGTAGGGCAGATTTTATGTTCGAGTGGGGCAGACCTGAGTAGGCACAAGCGAGGTGCTTTTTCAGCCTTGCCACTGAAGCATTTCCTTTAGAAAGGGCACAGCTGGTTTGGGTAGGGATGTGTGGTGGGGCTGGTATTCTACAACAGCACACATAAATATAATTTTTGTTTATTTATTCTTTTAAAACCAAAATAAACCAGTTGATGGACAGTCCTATGAATCTCATAGATTTCTCTTTATATAGTTCCACTTATTCCACTTTAGAATGTCAGCTAATTATCGGGTTCCAGAGTTAAATCCTAAATAGTGTTAAATCAAACTCTAGTGCACTAGGGTGCACGTTTCACACACCAAGTACTGCTTTTGATCAAGGGTTAAAGAGGGATTTGGGATTCAGCCTTGTGTCAGTAGCTAGTTTGTAGATTGCCTCAGACGTAAATAGAACAACACGGACAGTTCAGAGACAATTTGGAACGAAGCAATTATTCAGGAGACACATTGTTTAAGAAGACGTATCTTTCTTAAAGACGTATCTTTTCTTGCTGAAAGTGTTTCTGTGGTTGGTATTAAATGTGGGTATTTGTCAGGCAGCTACTCTCTTCTCTTTCTAGTACTGCAGACCCTACAGACCTACTTTCACTCATACTGCAACTGAAAGTTAGTGTAATTAATTGTGATGTAGATATGGATATACTGTAGTTAACCATACCAGTGCTGTTACCGTCTGTTATCACCACTCGTGCAATGCCTCTCGTCCAATCAGATTACCCAGGACTAATTGCTGCATAATTACTGGTTAAACACAAACTAAACTAACATTTTGTCTAACAAGGCATTTTTCATATTAATTGTTTGTCCTGAAAGATAAGGTGGAACATTTTTGTATGCATTTTGTTTTTGTGTGAGTCACAGGTGAGGTTTTTTACAGTGGATGAAATTTTTTTTAATGATAAATATGACATTATGTCACTAGTTTAAAAAGCTACATGCCGACATACTGTAAGGTCACATAATAATAGTAAATTGCAGCGCAGATTCAACTGACCGTAGTCATTTAATATAATGGTTACAGCGTTAGCACTACTCTGTGTGTGTGTGTGTGAGAATGTAGAAGGTGAGTTAATGAGCCCTCAGGTTAAGTGGCTCCTGATGGCCTTTTTATAAGAGCTCAGGGCTCGTAAAGGGACGGCGAATTAAAGGCCTCTTGCTGCTGCCTAAACGCGACAGGAAGTGGATAAATCTTGGCAGGATGTTTACACTGGGGCCACACTAACAGGGCTTCACCTTTCTTTTCTTCCTCTTCTTGTTCTTCTCTTTCATTTTATCCTTAATTTCTTTCCCCCTTTTCACTTTCTTACCTTTGAATTCTGTGTTTCTCTCCTCGTCCTGTGTTGATCTTACCTCCATTCTGCTGTAGTAAACATTTCTTCTTAAATACATACAGTATGTGTTGATTTTCTCAATCTTTTTCCTCTCAGTCTATACCACAGCTCATCAGTTTTATTCTCTCTCTCTCTCTCTCTCTCTCTCTCTCTCTCTCTTTCCCCTCCTCCTCCTCCCCCCTTACCCCTGAGCCTGGTACCTCAGTTTCATTTCCTGAATGCCTGAGAGAAAAGCTGCCAACACTCTCATACTATATATGTTTAATTTATCTTTTCTTGTAAAAAGAGCACAAGCGACTGAATTCTCCCGTCTCATTTGCCTCAGGATCATGTTAAAAGCATTCCGTCTTTTAGACACACAACCAGCCTAAATGATGAAAACCACCAAAAAACCCACTGGAACTTAGATATATATTTGTCTGAAATTAAATGAGGTTTGTAAAATGTTAAAGTGAATTACGTTTATGTTAAACTCTGGTGAAGCTTAAGGTTAAAGATTATGTTAAAACTAATGATTATACATTATGAATTTTTACAGTTCTACAATTACAATAACATGAGTTTTTTTTAACGGCCAATTAACAGCACCTCAGATTAAAGCCGTTAAGAGCATGAGTAGCAGAAATCTCAATATTAACTGTTTAAAGAAGATTATTGTACACCTTCAAGTGTTTACTCTATGTGTTTTTGTGTGAAAACATGATAAAAATAATCCAATAGTAGCAGATCTTAGTTTTAGGCAAATACAACTTCAGACGAAAAACATATAACCTTTTTCACCCTGCCGTATAATAGTAGTGAATCTTGTGGTGAATACATACCTTAAAGTTCATATTTTACCATTTAATATCTTAAAATTTTAATTATCAGATTAAATATGCAGTACTATCAGAGTCACACTTGGTCTGTGGTTAAATTTCAAACCCTATTTTCCTAATTGTATAGTGAACTGTGTAGGTTTGATAATACTATGTGGTTATATCCTCTACAGGGTTGCGTATAAAGTGATTAGGACTAATATTGTTGAAAAGATTTATATCTGACTCAAATCAATTTTTTTTATTGCTTAGGTCATACAGAAAGGTGTGAAGCTTCAAGGTTCACAATAAAATGCATCATATCATATCATATATATCATTTGCCATTTCCGATTTCTTAATTAGTGAAATAATGTTAATTTCATAAACGGAAGTAAAATGATCGATTCTGGTCACAACCGTCATACACAAGGACTTGTTTGTAAGAAGCTCCCCATGGATTAATGAGTTAAAAGCTGTCTATCTGATGGTATGATTTTTTTTTTTAAGGAAATATTTATTTATTGTCATAAGAAGAGTCTTTGGGAGTATTTCTCTTATTAATTATTAAGGGAGAAACAAGGCTGGTTATGGAACGAGCGGTTTTAACATATAATGTAACTATTCATTTATAATAAATGCAAAAAAAAATCCAAAATTGCTGTGGAAAACTTTTTGATGCTATTCCTGGAAAATCATACTGTGCCACATCATTAATTATTTTCATATAAGTTATTTTTTTTTACCTACTGTAGTGTTAGTGCTCATCTTTGTATTTTTCATGTGGCTGTGTAAAATTATAGACTTGTGTCTATATTGGTGTTCATATTTAGGTTTTCATATAAGAGTTTACTTCAGACAAAGGATTTTATTTGACACAAAGCACATTTTTTAATGAAATTTGATGAATTTGTATAATTATAATATTTCACGGAGGTCTTTATTTTCTTAGCTGGATCCCTGTGTTACTCATACAAGAAGAAATAATTATCAATGTGTCTGTGTTTTGGTGTTTGTGAGAAAACTTTATCTTGGTCTGTACTTTATGTACTGTAGATGCTGTCGCAATCCATCGAGCAGCTGAGAAACCCCAGCGCTCACCTGGAGGAGGACGAGGAGCCAAGAGGCCTGGAGCTCACTCTGCCCCCTGCTGGAGTCATCCGGAGCCACAGCAGCAGCAGCAGCAACAGCATTCAGTTTGAGAGCAGCAGCCAGAGCGAGACCTCTAGTGCCCCGGCCAGCGTGATCAGGGTGAAAGAAGAACCGTTGGATCCCGAGAGCAGGATGGAGGAAGGAGGAAGAGACGGAGGTGTACCAGATGGAAGGCATGAGAGAAAAGAAAGAGGAGAGGAACCGATGACAGGGGTCAAGTCTGAACAGAATGTAGAAAGTATGACTGAGACAGATGTCTGAGAAAGAGATGAAGAAAAGAAGAAAGAACCAGAGTGAGTCAGAGAGAAGGATATAAAGAGAGGTTGAATACAGTAAAAAGTTTCAGAGAAAAAGGAAAAATAAAGAAAAAGAGAAAGAAGAGAGAATGTAGTAATATGATTGCAGGAGAGTAAAAACACAATTTCGTCTCAATACAGGGCTCTCAATTTATTCTTTTCCTCACATATTCATCACTCCTTTGTGTTTTCTATTTTTTTTTTCTAATAATCAATATCATTAATTACAAGGAAGAAGAGTTACACATTGTAGAATTTCTTAAATATGGTTATGTTGACTATATTTGTAAATGTTTCAGCACTAAAACCCACAGATCAGTCATGACATTAAAACGCAAAACCCAATATTGTGTGGTTTTCCCATGTGCCAACAAGGCACTTCTGGCCCCTACGGGCATGACTCCTCAAAACCTCTTGTGCTGTGGTGTCAGGCACCTGGGCGGCGCCACCATTGATCAAACATATTTGTCTGGCGCATATCATAGATGTTTGATCGGAATGAGATCGGAATTTGGAGGCGGGATCAACCTTGACCTCTTTGCCTGCTAAGACCCACACACCGCAAGCTGTGATGCACTGAGTGTTCTGATAGCTTTTTTTTTTTTTTTAACACAGCCAGCATTAAAGTTTTGTCAGAAGTTTGTGTTACATTGGCTTTTCTATGGATCAGACCAGACAGGCTTTTGGTCCCTGCAGGCCTAAGTGAGCCTTGGTGGCCATGATCCTGCCACCAGTTTACTGGTACATGTTTGATAATCAGTGTTATTTAATTCATCTGGCAGTGCTGTTAGTTTTCTCATGGTTGTATATTAAAATAAAAGCTTGCAATCAAAAAAAGCAAACCTGAAATTCGCGCAATTAGTAAATTAGAAATACACCAATATATATAAACAAAGTCTAAAACAAATATGTCAATACCATATATGTGACGCATATCTCTAAGTGTAATAAGCAACGAATGCTGAATGCTGTACTTTCAAAAGGACTTATCTGGGAATGTTAAGAATGCAGCAAGAACTTTTCAATATCTATCAGGAAGAAAACAAAAACTTGCAAGAACTTTAAAGTGTTTCATCCAAACATTTTCCTTCAGTTGGTGTTGCAACGATTGTGGCAAATGGCTCTCCAACACATCGCTCCAAAACCTGCAGTAAGAGTTCAATTAAGTTGAGATCTGATCATTTTGAAGGCCGTGGCACAAGATTCACATCAATATCATCCTAATCAAACTTCACAGTGAGTCCTTGTCCTTTCCCTGTGGATGTGGAATCCAGGAAGTGATCATGAGGATGGACAAGAAGCTAGAAAGTACTTTGTATTGATTTGTAGTGAGCCTTTTACTAATGAGATAAGTGGAGCCAAGCCATGGCATTGACGAGAAGTAAATTCTCCGCAGCATGCCAGTGGTGGAGGATGTGGATTGATTTGGTGAACTGTGTGGAAAGAGTGTGCCAAGCTGTTGTTGTTGACTTTGTATGTAAGCTGACTGCCTTAATTAGTTTCTTCTCCATCGTTCTCCCTGATATCGATGAAATATTTCTTAAGACTGTCTTCTTTTTGTTGTCAAGAAAAGGTAGTTGAACTTATGAAAAATATTTGACTCTGGCGGACCTTGGAGAGTAATTTTTTCTGCATCACCATGTGTTGATGTGTGATGCTAACTATCTCTGTGACATTTCTGTTCCTTCAGCTAAAAAAGTTTCAGCAAATTTGTAAGAAAGTTTCGAAATGTTGATTAAAAACTTTTTTTTTTTTAAAGTTTGTAAAATTGAAGGAGAAAATGTTTTGCCAACCTGACTATATTTGCTGGGATGCCGGTTATGCCATCTTACTGTGATCTCTCTCCCTCTCTCTCTCTCTCTCTCTCTCTCTCTCTCTCTCTCTCTGAGTGACACTGATACACACACGACAGTCTACCACTGATTTGTGCTGTTCTTCTCTCTCTTTCATGTGTATATTTCTGTGTATAATATCGAAAAGCCATGACCTCCACGATTTTGTTTTTACCCGCCAGGATCATCGGCGTCTGTGTAAAAACTCCATGATAGTGAGCTTTTCTGTTTTTTTTCCTGTTTGTAAATGTATATATTAGAACTGGGATGAGTGTTTTTCCTTCTCCTTTTGCTAATCTTTATTTAGTCCCTTGTACTGTCAAACATAAAGTGTGCATTCTGCCACGTTTGCCTTGAAAGTGAACCACCAAACCTTCAAGTTCATCTGAGTGATCTTTCTTACATTCTACAAATCTTGATGTTTATTCATCTGAACACTGGGACTATTTGTTAAAAACTGTAAATTTTTCATTTATTATTATTATTATTATTATTATTATTATCCTGTGTAGTTTAATTAAACTTCTCATCCATCAGTTGAATGCTGGCGTGTACATGTGTGACTATCTGGTTCAATTTCTTAGAATAAAAGAGGTTTCGGTGGTTTTAAACCAAATATTGATTTTTAAATATTATTTCATACTTGTTGAGTGAAATAAAATAAACAAGATGTGAGAACTGCAAACCCCCTCACAAGTCCACAACCCCACGAAATGTGAAACAGAAAAGCATTTACAGTTCCTAATGATCTGGAGACTGCAAGTTTAACTCCTTCTTATGCCATAGCCAGCTGTGGCCGGGTTTCCAAGAGTTTGGTAGGAGAGAGATGAATCTTGGGTTAAAATCCCTAAAATAATATAACATTAAGATTCAAAGACTAAACTCAGTATTGTGTGGGTCCCCTCTGTGCCACAGGGGCAGTTATGATTCACTAGGGGCATCACTCCACAAGACCTCTGTGGGTGTGCTGTGGCACTTTAGTGGCAGCTTCTTTGGGTGCTGTGGGTTACAGTGTGGTTCCTCCATGGATCACACTTTTTTGTTCTGTGTATCTCCTGGATTTTAATTTGTATTGAGATCTGGGGAATTTGGAAGGCGGGTCAACATTCTTGAACTCTGATCTAGCTAAGCGCTATATGCAGCAGGCTGCGATGCACTGGGTGTTCTGATACCTTTTTATCACAGACAGCATTGACTTTATCAGCAAATTTGTGCTACATGGGCTTTTCTGTTGGAATGGAACCAGATGAAGCAGTCTTTGGTCTCCAAAAGCATAGACGATCCTTGTTTGCCCATGATCCTTAATTAGTTTGGTGTTAGTTTTACGCCTGAATGGTGTATTTCAATTTTATGATTTACAGCCCAAGGCTGGAAATGCTTGAATATTACTTAACTTTTCATCATTAGTCAAAACCTGTTCTAGTCAAACAGAACAAGAATTTTAGATAATTGTTTTGTCAACAGCACTATTTGCCCACATCTGGTTGCACCCATGATTGACTAGTGTTGCTTAGACTAGTGTGAGAGTGCAAACATGCCACCCAGTCCTCCCCAAAAGTACAGCTGATCTGCTAAGCTGGGATTCAAACTCACAATCTCCAGATGAGATGGCAAAAGCTTTTCTGTTCATGGATGTGCTGAGCAGCCAGTTCAAAGCAAAATAAAAACATTCTTGAACTTTCAATGTTTTTGTCAGAAACAAACCTGCAGCATTAAACTGACCGATCAGTCTGAGCACGTGTGCGGACTCGTGAGTGGTGCAAGAGAAACGTGTTCGCCTTATCTGGCCACTGTTAGTTTCAATCACAGCTGAGCAGTGCTGTTGACAAAACAGCGATCTAAAACTTTAACTCATGTTGTGTTTGACCAAGTTATTTTTTGACAAAAAAAAAAAGTAAGTAACATGAATGAAACTATTTAAGTTTCCTGAGCTTAAATTGAGAAAACTCAAAAATCTATTGCATCACATTGCCTTAATATTTTGAGTTTCCTCAAATTTTTTTTTTTTTACTTTACAATGTAGATGTTCATCATAATTGGTTTGGTTCACGTCAAGTTCAGTACCAAGAAGAATTTTTATTATAAAGTCAAGCACTTCATTTCTGTCATCAAGAAATCATTTTTAAAAACTAAATAAATAAAAATAAAGCAATATTAATTGTAAACATGTCTGTGTGCGTGGAGTTGCAGGTTCTTCCCGTGCTTGGCTGGAACCCCTCCTCATGCCCTGAGTTCTTTGGGATAGGCTCCAGGCCCACTGGGATCCTGTACAGAATAAGAGGTAGAGAAAATGAGTGAGAGAGAAAGAGAGAGAGTAAATCCACATATTGTAGTCCATGAATAAGTGATACGCTTCCCTGCTTAACAATATTTTTCCTCTTGGATTATTTGAACAATAACAAGAAGCAGAGCCTTTGGCCTTAAATTCTGTTTATTCTGATATTAAGTTCATAAATTAAAGCTGTTTCTATAGCTTAACTCTTAATCTACTCAAACCCAGATTATGACATTATTGCTGGTTCAGGGTTGAGGGGTGAGAGGGGTGTGAGAGCTTGTTATCCCTGTAAACACCAGGTCACATAAACACGAGGCCGAGTATAGCGTAGAGCACTGATTCTGGAGCAGTTCTTTTTTAATTGAATTCTCAATTCCCAGTGTTAAAGGTTGTGTCTATATGTGTGCTTCCTGATCCTTACTCAGCTTTTATTTTGTGTAATTGTGCTCACATAAATGCCCGGGATTGAGACATGTCAGGTCCAGCACTGGGTCTGGCTTCAGTCTTGACCTCATTTCTTTTCCTCTGACATGTTTCCCACAACCCTTCACATCCCTGAGCCTCACTGGCGAACGTTACGTTAACCCCCTGTGCTTTGCCAGGACTCAGGGATCAGGTTAACTCTTTGAAGTGGGGCTTAGCTCAGCTCTGGCATCTCCCCGGCTGTGAACGGCAGAACGTCCCTGATGCAAATATACGATTGCTAGATCACAGAGCACAGAAGCCATCTGATATGTGATTGTATGTCCTTTGTGTATTCCAGGTTTAAACAAAAACCTCTGTCCTGTAACCCTAAATGGATATTGTCATGATTTTTTTTTTTTACTATTATATATATAAATATATATATATAATTTTCTTTTGATAAAGAGCCAGTTTTAAGAAAGGAAATGGCAAATTTTGGTCATTTCCCCAGCGAAACTACTGATATTTACATATTTACAAGGTTATTTCAAATGCACGACGTTCTATATGTATAGAAATAATAAATTAAATGTTTTCAGAATTCAGTTAAACAACTAAATAACTGGTAATAAACTCAACAGAGAAAGACTTTTTAAAACCACATCATCGTCTTTCATATTTTCTCATTCCTAATACCTAAAATCGTCATGTTACCGTGTAGTGGTTAGCCCTTGGGGTCTCTGTGTGTGTGGAGTTGGCATGTTTTCCCCGTTCTTGGTGGGTTTCATTCAGGTACTCCAATTTTCTTCCAAAATCCTAAGAAATGCAGATTAGGTTAATTGTCATTTCCAATTTGTCCATAGTGTGTGAACGGGTGTGTGTATATGTCATGAACCAGTGTAATAGAGGGATGTAGAGAACTCTATTTGTAAAAAAAGAGAAAAAGACGGAAATCTGCGGGAGGTAAAGAGTCATCGGCACCAACATGAATAGTGCTCATGCATAAGAAAAAAATAACTCTAATAGAGCAATATTACCTTTCTGTTACACTGAAGTTTTCTTAAGGTACAAGAATGGTACTTTATCTTTTTTTTTGACATTTTCTCTTTAATATTACTCTTGTACTCTTTAACTGTTACTTTCTGTGAGTATGTAGAACATAG
>JAOTRS010000029.1:3933063-3943289 GCA_028565755.1 Dinotopterus cunningtoni | reverse complement strand
CCCTTGGGTCAAACCGGATGGTTTTAGATTCACACACACGCGCGCGCGCGCTCGCACGCACACACACACACACACACACACACACACACACACACGTCAAATCGTTTAACTGGACGGCTCATATGGGTCTTGTAGTCTACAGACATTCAAGACGTAGGAATTTCTGATCTAATGTCCAGCATTCTTCATGCAGGAAAGAAAAACACAGCCACGTCACTGTAATTCATCTTACATGTGCTTTATTTTTTTTCAGATGTGTATTTCATTTTCAATTTAATTCGGTGCTAAAATGTTTTATTAAGATGATACAACTTCTGACAAATAAAAGCGTGACTAATTTATGGCATTATTTAGCATAGAATATGAATTGAAATTGGATATTGGCTGCATTTTAGTGTTTCAAAACAGAATCGCGGGCCTAGTTTTGTAGGAAGCACATCTGTTGCTGGAAAACATCTGGACAGTAGGCTATTTTTGGAGGCAGCATTTCGTACATCTAGTAAATTAAGGATTTCATTAACATTACATAAAAAACTATTAATTCTCTAAATGTTAGTCTGGGAGGGGTAAATGAGCTACACAAGTATTTACCATTTTCTTTGCTTCTCTTCTTCTCTGGAAAAAATATCAATCCTGCCCAGTCCTCTATCAGAAAAAGAAATCCCTGAGCAGAGCAGGAGGGGCAAGGAGAGAGCAGAGTGCTCGTCTTCTTCCCAGCTTCGGTAACAACACCAGCAAAACAGCTCCAAACTCTCCGGTTAAAACACCGTCTAAAACTCTTTTCTTTCTTGATTAAAGGAAGTCAGAAAGAAAGAGAGAGAAAGAGAGAGAGAGCGCTTTGTGGCAGAGCTGCTGTTCTGCTCTGTGCGCTCCCGAAGGCGGACCCCCAGCTGCAGCTCAAACATCTGCTCGCTGCTTCACGTGACTTTCAAAGAAAAATACGAAGCACATCTGGTAAAAATAAGTTTGATTCAGGTGCCTCGATTTTTCTTTTTCTGTCTGTACAACTTCAAGGAATGCATGAAGCCATGGATTTCAGATGTTTCATAGAAAAAAAAAAAAACCTGGAGGAAGGGAGGAGTAAACATATAAGCGGGCCTAACTGGGACAAGAGCCTTGTAACGTAATAATAATAATAATAATAATAATAGTAACTGAAAATACATTTTATTTGTTTATTTATTTATTTATTCTCTCATTATTTTTCCCAGAGACATATTGGTAACTACCTGTTTATTTAGAGTAAAATGTACCTTAATAACTACTAATTTGTAAAATTAAAGGAAAGATTAAAGATACTAATTTAAACAACAAATTATGTACCTTTCTAGGTAAAATACACATACTAAATATACAAAATATTTACCACACCATGCACAGACAATGAAAAGTACTATTTCTTTTATTCTGAAAGTATGCGGCCACTAAAGAAGACTATTAACCACAGTGGCTCCATAAGATTATCTGCGCTTATAATTAGGGTTATGCACAAGGTTATGATGTCCTGATTTATAAACTAACACTAGCTAACTTACTTTTTGTTCAACCAAAATATTTGAATGCGTTAAATACTTAAAATGGTTTAAACCCTTAGCTATTACTTGCTTTACATTAGCACTATGCTATATGCTCATATCACTAAAAGAACAGTGGAGGGCAGTTTCCCCCCTGCACTGCACCTCGACGTGACCCTGTGACCTTCGTTTCATTCGCATCTGGGAATTCCACACGAACTCAATTCCACAGTCTTCAAACGATTTCTTCACACCATCCTCAAATACTTTCCCAGACCTGTTTTTCACCTGACACATGAAGCATCAGACACTTCTCCTTTTTTCTATACCAAACTGTATCACATTACAAAGCAGTCTTATATACGTTTATTCATAGTTGCTTTCACACTATCTCATCTGATCTTGGCATACAGGGTATGCCGCTCTGTTTATTATTTAATGTCATCAATGAGTGACATTAGTGGACAGTCCATTGACAGCATTTTAGGATCAATGCAATAGGAGTGTGATATTTCTGTGAGCAAAAATCTTTTATTTATTACTTGTATTTAAAAAAAAATCGGTGGTTTGAAGACGACGGGGAAATACATTGGCATAAGTGATATAGCCGAAGTCTTTTAAAGATATGTAGTGCAGAAATATAACGTTTAATAAATGCATTCAAGTAGCAGGAATATTACTTTGCACAAAATACCAGATCAGAATATTAAATGAAAATAAGACCATTGACACTGCTGTAATTAAGAGTGCATCTTGACATTCCGTCTCAAGCTTACAGTATCTCACCCAGTAATCTTTAAAAATCTCTAAAATAAAGATATTTTTGTATTAAAATAAATTTGACTTAAATTTATTGAACGATGTTTGGACAATTATGGATTTGCCATCATGCAGACCTTAAGCTTTGGTCATTTCTTTGCCCTCTTCTTATTAACCATTATTAATACATATACGAATATTTTTGTTTTGAAATGCTGAAGCAACAAAACAAAAAAAAAAAAAACCCTGATTGTAAATTCAGACCGAAATAATTTATATTCAAACCACTTTTATTGCAGAAAAATAAACGCATATTTACAGACATGAAAAACAAATGCATGTAGACACCGGATCCATTCTGCATCATGACAAGTATCAATAAATAAATTACTTTTCAATCATAGACCAGAAAAAATAATAATAATAAAAAAGTTTTATACAGTTATGAGCCAAGTTTCGTTCTTTGACGAAATAAATATGACGACCTTCATATTCGTGGCTCCACACTGTCAGCCGGAGATGAAGCGCCTGCTTCCTGCTGCTGCAGTCTTTCTGGCTTGGTATGAGATGGGAAGGATTGTCGGAATGCATGCATATAGCCTACAAGTACAAAGTTCCAACATTCATCGTCAAAACCGCATTTACAAGCACGGATCTTGAAGGCAATTCCTTGTATACTGTCCTTAAGTGCTCACGACGACGCCACCGGTCCACCCCGGTAAGATTGTCTCCAAAATCTTCCCTGTTTGGCTATAATCCTGGCCTGCTGACTTTACAGGCTGCTTCCTTTTGGTCCTCTTGCTGTGCGCAGGCTCTCTCCTGCAGCCCTTTTGCTGCTCACAGTTAAAAATCTGCAAGAAGAAAGATGACATTTATTACAATGCACTACTAAGTAAAATAACAGCTAGAAAGTGTGAAGTATTTTGCAGCAGTTAGTGGTTTTCGGTGTATATATGATATTTTAGGACGTGTAGGCCTGCTGAGCAGGCTTGCACGTTAAAATAAATTTCTTTATATGAACCGTGTACACTTGGAGTTATGCAAAATTGTATGCATTGGGCTTGGAGTGCATACCATCGCTCTCCAAAGAAGCCGCAGGTCTGTGCGCGTTAGTGAGATGTTGACATGGACCATGCGCCCTCCATCCTCCAGACAGAAAACGCATAGCTCAGCCGTTCGTGTGCCACATAACTGCAGCTCGCCATTTTGGAGTCCAGCTCGTCGCTTTGCAGCACCTGGCAGAGGAAGTCGATGTATCGAGCGGCGAGTTTGAGAGTCTGTATTTTGCTCAGTTTGTCTGAGGGCAGGGTGGGGATGATCTTGCGCAGGGAGGCAAACGCCTCGTTCAGAGACTGCGTGCGTTGCCGCTCCCGCACGTTCGCCATGACGCGCTGCGTCTGCAGGTCCTCGAATGACTGTGGGCTTCCTGCGCACTTTTTGCCTCTTTTCCCGGAGCCTGGCGTTGGGCTGTCCGAGTCCTCTCCGCTTCTTCGGCTTGCTCTCCTTTTCCTTGCGCTGCGTTTCTGCTGCCTGTCAAGCTCTTCTTCGCTGTTACCGAGGCTGTCCACCGGGGATTCCGGGGAACTTGGCTCGTCGTGCATCGCCTCTTCCTCGAACATCACCTTCGGTTCGGTTCGGCTCGTACTTCCTCTCAGCAATTCGCCTTCAATGTGTCGCGCACTCGCGCTGGGCCCGCGCGCCACCGAGGTGTCGCTCAAACTCAGGAGAAAGTTTGGAGCGCTCTTATAGCCTGGAAGGCGCAAAGTTTATGAGGAGCCCCGTGATTGGACAAGAGTGCTTGCGACGTAAGACGCAGAAGTAGGAGAGGCTGAGCAAGTATTTAAAAAAATCCGTTATACAAGCAGATTTTCGGTAGAAAATCTACTTGTAGAATAAACACGTACACAATAAAAAATACAACAGATCTAATATAACCAGGACAGGTAACCCGGAAAGTATTAGGCATATTTATGTTAGGGAATGTCAGGGTATAATCTGCATAAATAAACAGGATAAACCCACACCCCTAAAAAATATTTATGATTCACTATGTCTTCTTACTGAAACTTTGGTTCTAATTTTCAAGAACTTTTGCAACATGTTTCCAGTAGTCTATAAATTTGTAAGAATTCTAGTTAAGAGACAAAAGTTTTCCAGGGACCTTTTGTTTTTATAAAACACAAAGCTTAAAAACAAACGGCATAGTTAATTAACTAATGCTTTTCAATATTGTTTATCTTTCATGTGGGCGTGGAGATCCCACTGAGAGAAGTTTCACTGACTGCCCTTTGGTACTAATAAGATTTTAAGAACGTTCTAATTTTGAAATGTAAAACCAAAGATAGCACCTTTAAGTAAACAATACTTAATGGTAATTAATTTCGAAACTATGGGGTTTAGTGCGCATGTGCGCGATTAGTAACATTAATGTTTACACTAGTAGAAAAGGGTTAAGCCACACATTTTTGAAATATTAGATCGGTTTAACTGATTAAAGCTATTATTAATGATAATAGTTGATGAGAGCATGGGGGTGTATAACAGTCCAGCCAAACTTCATTGGCTGAATTCCGCATCCTGGTTGTCTCGCCAGAGAAGGTGCTACTTTTCTCACATTTCCATAGTGTTCTCTGTTATTTATTTATTTATTTATTTTCTGCATGTGGTTGCTGCTAGGTGTGGTCGCTCCTTTTTCCAACAAGGTTTCCAGATTGATGAGCGTTCCCAGCCCAATCACTGTTTAAATGCATTCTCATTTATTCACTTTAAAACTGGTCAAGCTATACCTGCCAGCACAAGGTCGTGTTTTTCCAGTAGTGTGTTTAAAATGGCCAGTTCAGAAATCCATTCAGTTATTTTCCAACTGTCATATGGTCATATAATTTTTAATCATATGCAGAGTTTGCTGCATTATACAGAAATCACACAGTATAGGTATTGTCTGGATTAATTTTCTGCATCTGAATGTATCAAAATATCCATGTTTTAATCAGTATATTATTTAATTTTTCTTTGTATAGAGAACAGAGTGAGCCTGGACTGCTTACATAGACCCCACTGTTTATCTTAACATGTTCAGTGCAGTCTTGAAATGTGCATGCCTGTTAGCATTCAGCCCACTGGGACTGAGAGCAGCAAGGGCTAAGGATTTAAAAGCCAAGTCAGATTCGGGTTTCCACACACACACACACACACACACCGCCCACATTGGCAGCTTGGAGCACACGACGCATCAAGTGTGCGGCCAAAACACAAAGCAAACATTAAACCAAAGGAGACGTCAGTCCAAAGAAAACATGCAGTCTAAAGTGCCCCTAGCTGTGGCACTTTCTTAAAGAAAAAAAATAAAAAATAAAAGAAAGAAAAATCATAAAGACGTCTCCTCTTTCGCTTACTTGATCAACATTATACAAACAAGACAGATCCAGACATAAATGTCTGCACTGCTTGCACACGTCGTTTTTTAGATAAGGAAGTTTCACATCTCAGGTCCTATTTCTCATAGCTTTTTGAAGATGGCACTAGGGGGCGCAATGAAATCAACCGATCATTGCAGTTCAGTGGATCCCAGGTCTGAGCATCTGTATCAGGCGCTCCTACAATTTTGTGCTTTGTCTGCACCTGAAGCGAACTTACTGTAATTTACAAGACAATCAAGAGGTTAAAAAATATTTGACCTAATAAAAACATTTAAACTGATGAAGAGCAGTGAAAACGTTTGATTTGAGATTTCGAACGACTCAACATTTATATCCATCAGTGAGTTGAAGTGGATCAGGATGAAATATTAGAACCAGAATCATCTTTTAATATAAATAATCAGAAGTTATCCACAAGACCTATGAAGCTATAAAAAAGTAAAACAATCCAAAGGACCTGAACCCCATACCACAGTGTGTGGGCTCTAACCTGCAGGTGTGTCTACCTGTGGTCTGTCCATGGTCCTGAAACGGGCCTGATACACCTGCGCATCCAACACCTGTTCAGCAATTCCGACAAACCATTAATATATACACACAATGAATGTCATTTGTTAGCTATTAGACTTGCCCCAGCAAATAATAATAATAATAATAATAATAATAATAATAATAATAATAAAAGTAGTGGTAGTAGTAGTAGTAGTAGTATCAGCCCTAACAGAGCTCAGTTCTCTTTAGATCATGCATATAACACTTCCAGTTTAAATTTTAAAGTAAAACCCAATTCTTTACAATCAAAATTCAATCTTTACAATGTGTTACAGGTTCAAATATTTAAATATCTTCAAATTGTATTATCCGATGATGATGATGATTATTATTATTATTATCATAAAAGTTGTTTACTTGTATGTAGTTGTATATAATTGTAACTTCATATTAATATTAATATTGTGTATTTTTTTTATTTCCATACATGTATGCAGTTTTTATAATATTGCATCTGTTCTACATAGGCTGTATATTTTGTATTACTCATGTAATTTGTGAGACGCTCATTAATACATACACAAATACAAATGATGATGATGATGATTATTATTATTATTATTATTATTATTATTATTATCTATTCATTTATTTTCTTTCATTTTTCCAGTAATTCCGTCATGAAGGAGATGTACACGATGGCAAGGCGCAGCGTTTCGATCCTCGACAGCCTTTTCTCGTAGGCGAAGGTCGGCACTTTCCTCCGGAGTTCATCGAAAGCCTCGTTCAGGCTGAACATCCTTCTGCGCTCGCGGATGTTGGCGGCTCGCCGCTGCACGTTCGTGATCACGCGCTTCCGCTTCGGCGCCTTCCGGACGCCGCTCTCACCTGCGCGCGCACCTGTGCAGTCAAACCCGTTAACGGCGGAAGTAAGGTCTTCATGTGCTCCGTGATATTTGACATGGTAAGTAAGTGATGAGTCCAGGCCTTCCGCATCTCCGAAGACGGAAGAAGGAGACACGTCGCAGTTCACATCACTGAAGTTAAACATGGTCGGCTCGAGGAAAGGCCTCCGCGTGTCCATGGCTCAAGACAGTCCTGGGAAAGGGCTACATGACTTTATAGCCTTTTATACCACCTGATCAGAGGATTAAGTATTACTCCTTATAAGTACTTTGTGATATCTCGTCTGATGGTCCGGGACGCGTGCACGCCATGCGATGACGCCTGGAACTCACCGTTTTCAGTTTTTTCCCCCCTGAAGGATAATCCTATCAGGGCGTTGAGAGCAGTTCCGTTTTGGCAAAAATCCAAAGGGCCCAATCCCTGCTGATTCAATAAATCTGCTCATTCGGCTCTATTTTCATGTCTTCAGGTGCCTTTAAATTCAATCTAAGCCCAGTTGAAGAGTGAGAGAGAAAGAGAAAGGTCCACCAGTCCCGCATAGGCCAGTGATTCTTTCATCCATTTGATCTCACTTGTGCTCTGCAGTTCTTAATGGTGGCCTAAAGAGAAGAGCCTCTTGACAAAGGGTCACACAGTCGTGTTTGCTCCGTTTCCCAGTGCACTCTGAGACTAAGTAATGAGACTTCTGCTACTTAAATGGCCAATGTTAGAGACCAAATATAACATTCCCTAACAGTCACTATACTTGAGTGGCCTTTCTTTTGCAAATTAGTGCAAATAGTTCCCAGTTCCCATGGAAAAGTTCCCACTGGTGTCTCACAGTTTAAAAAAGTTTTTCAAATATATATATATATATACTTTTAAATTATATTTTTTGTCTACCTAGCCTTTTAAAAATATTTTGAAACGTGTTATTACATGACAGTATTTAATTTCTGTAATCTTTGCCCTATTGGGCTATTGCCTTCCAGCTATCTTCTCATTCATGAAAACTAATTTTCTAACCCAGATGGATAGATGTAACTGTTGTGGCTTGCCTTATTGAGACATTCACCTTATTTGTTTCTTTTGTCGCCTGCTAAACAGGGGGGTAGCCACAGCATGCCACATGCCCTTCCTGATGCAAGCATTTCAATTATATTCATGCTTGTGACTGGCACTAGAGGTGCACTGGGGGCACACCCACCCAGTGGCTGACCTAGAATCGAACCCACACCCTAGCAGTGAGAACACCATGTGCTAACCACTAATCCATGAGGAAATCTTCATCACATTAAATGACATTGATACTCGGAAATAGTATTCAGTTAGTGAATGCACTAGACATTGACATCTGACAGCCATGTCTTCAGATAACTACTTAAGTTCTTCTTTCCTTACTTTTATCTTTTCCTGCAGTTACAGTGAAAATAATGCTTTATTACTGCATAATATGGTTTAAAATCTAAAACAAAATGTCAATATGTTAAAGTTTAGTAATGGTTATATTTATAATCATTATCAAACCAGATGTACTGTGAATTTTATTTTACAATGAAGTGATCCCAAAAGTGTGATTCCATGATTCAGAGCAAGGCTTTGTTGGTCAGGCAGAAAGCCACTGTATTCTTGAACACTGTAAAATATGGATCACTGTTGGAGCGTTGACCTGGTCATGCACTGTACTGTTTCAGTGTGTGTGTGTGTGTGTGTGTGTGTCTGAGTGTAAGCACCTTAGAACAGAATGAGTGTGTGGTGATTTAAGAGAGCAGCTCATTCTATCTTCTGTCTGTAATAAGTCATTGCATAGGTCTTAGCTGATAACAGGGAGTCTGTCTGGGCAATATTTATGAAGACTAATCAGAAAGGTGTGACATGATGGCTTTTGTACAGGATGTCAAGGAAACTGTCTCTAAATCAAAGAGAAGGAAAGTGAGAGGAGAGAGAGTTTTTAAAAGCTGTTTAAGAATTATTTTCTGCTGGCCTGTGATATTGCCATGATAAGATGATCTAGATTTACCAATTTACCAAACAGTTGAAATACACAGTATTTATTTAACAGTAAATATACAGTAGTGATGTGGAATTCACCATTCTGACTGGTCAGATGGTACTGAGTAATTTTCTATAATATTAGCTTTGATAGTAGTACTGTTTGAATGCATTATTTATTTTTTTATAATAACAACTCTATATCGTAATCTGGTGGTTTCTGAATTTACCACTTATTGAAGGAGGCTTTAACATAAGAATGTCATCAGGTTTATTTATAGCTGCTATAGTGTAAGCAACAACATGAAATAAACAGTATGAATATCATGGAAGGTTATAATTATCGGCAAGTGGTTCTTGTACACTTTGGACTTTGCTATATTTGAAAATAATCAGGTTCAGGGTTATAATGGCATCGCACCACATCATCGTTGATTATTTTTAAATAACAGCATGTCCAAAAGTGTTTTATTCAGTCCATTTTAAATAGTCTATTAGTAAAGCTTCACTTTGTCATAAAATTGTGTTCACTTAAAAGCTATTTGTTCTGGACCATGATGCTCCATAGGCTTCATCCGAGGAAGGTGTGAGCATCTTTGCTATTTCTTTCTTTTTCTTTGCCTGTCTGACTTTGTCTGTTTTCTTGGCAGGAGGATAAACATGATGTGCACATTCCGATCGTTGTCATGGAGACACAGAGAAAGCACAGCTGGACAGGGAGAATATGAGGTAATCCTGAGCTCCTGAGCCCCAGGGGCTGCTCCTGGGTAAATATTGATTTTAAATAAGAAATAAAATAAAAGAAAAAGAGCAGCAAAAGAGACAATGAACTGATTCACCCAGAGTAAACATTTAGGGCTTACAGTGCTAACAGACAAACTGTAGATACAGTTATACAGATGAGACCCTGCTTTATATGAGTCTTTAAAAAGGTTAAAATAGATAGAAACGGTCTTTCTTCTTAAACTGATAGCTGAATGCTAAATTCATTAAACCAGGCATTATATTAACAGAGGCATATGATATTATAAACTGTCCTGGCATTTCCTGACAAGATTACAACTGCTAAACCATAAATTGTATAACATACAATACAAATACACTACCAGGAGTCTTTGTACACTTGTCAGCTGACAAGCCACTGTGAGGAGAATAACATTGTGAC
>JAOTRS010000029.1:3915203-3925884 GCA_028565755.1 Dinotopterus cunningtoni | reverse complement strand
GTCCATCAATGTATGAAACATAAAGATATCATCGAAAGGGTGAGCTCTGACAAAAGACAAAATTTCTTTCATTTATTTTTATGAATAAAGGGAGTTTTTACTCTCATAACTGTATTCTGTTATTAAAAGTCCCGATTTGACTTGAACTCTCTTCATCCTTATGTTTAATGTTGTTAAAAAAGTAACACTAGTTGTAAAACACAATAGCTTATGAGTATGCTAGGTTCAAATTGCATGCTCTAGTTGATAAACAGCTCATATACTGTACATATAAGTGCCTTGACATGAAAATGCATTGTGTATTGTTTAATTTTCTGCTGATGGTTGTGTGGTATACTGTATAATACAGAAGATCAATGTACAGTGTAGACCTCTGAGAGACAGAACAGCCCAGAGGCTCATGCTTCTTTTTCAGCGCCGTGCTGGAATTTCCTGTGCCCTCGCTGGTGCAGTGAAGGATGGGGTGGGTGGGCTTTAACACGTCCCCCAGGCACAGCCATTATGTCCTTTCAAAGTTTATGCTAAAACATTTAGGCCTCTTATTACGCTCACAGTATGCTTTTATAGCTGAAACACTGGGCTCAGAGTTTACATGAGAAAAGGGGCTTTTGATTTTTTTTTTACCTTCATAAAGTTTTCTTTACTAACATAAAATAAACTAAAAATATTATTTACAATGCTCTTCACGATTTATTATTTAAAATGTTATATTCAGTGTTATGCACATTATAGTCATGTAGAATGGCTACAAAGGCCAACACATGATAGAACACAGTAGAAGAAATCAAAATGCCTATACTTTGACATCTATAGTTTATGATATGTTATTTTGTAGCACTATTTCACATTTCAATATACAGTAAGTGCTCCTAACTTTCAACATTTGACATGCCTACTTTCAAAACATATAATGTAAATATATTATATACAAAATTAGTTGAACTTGTTTTATTTAGGATATATTTTAATCATGCCCTTGCTTTATCGACCATGGGAGGTCATGTGTGATGTGCTGATACTATTTGATTTAAAATATCAGCACAGTGAAATGCCAATGGTGGCACGGTGGTTAGTGGTCCAGGTTTGATTCCTGTCTCGAGTTTGCCTGTGCGTGTTGGGTTTCCTCTGGGTGCTCCAGGATCCTCCCACAGTTCAAAGACTTGTAGAATAGGCTAACTGGCATCCCACGAATTACGCAGAGTTTGTAGGAGAGTGCTCTGCCCTAAGTCTTCTGGTATAGGCTCCAAATCAGGGGATGGGCTGAGTGATGAGAAAGTGAGTGAAATGGCAACGGCAAAAAGACATGTAATGTAGAGTAAAATATCCTACTGGCAGAGTCAGTACAGGATGTGCTATTTATAATCAAATCACCAGCAGAGAATGTGGTGTTAAGGATATGATGTAAATGTAAGTCGCTCTGGATAAGAGCGTCTGCCAAATGCCCAAATGTAAATGTAAATGTAAATATGAGCAGTAGTCCCTCCAAAGTGTTTGAACGCTAGTGCAAAGAAGATGGCAAGTAGAAATGCCTGCATGTGATGGTTGGCCGGCTGTTGGTGGTCCACATCAGTTGTTTTTTTTTCCATTTAGGGACCATGGGGTGCTACAAAGATTAGGGCTTCTCCTCTGCGCAAATATTTTATTAACAGCTGCTGGAATGTAGATATAAAGAAAAGACACTGGATACATCTCATATAGTTTAAAATGTCTCTAAATGGCAAATGTGATAGGGTGCATACTGGGAAAAAAATACCATTGCTGGCTGGCACAAAGCACAATTTACATTACCAGTAAAGGTATGCCAGTAATGTCCTGAGTTATGACTGTGTCTCTTTCTTTGAAGCGACAGTCTCTCCATCAAACTGAACTTTCAGTCTGGGCATCCAAAAGGCCAATAAACACTGAGGGTGTAGTCTGTCTCCTTCTGACAATCTGTGCCAAATGTTCCTGCATACTTATAGAGCACCAGCAACTTTCCAAGATGTCTTTGAAATGTGGTGTTAGGGGTTAAACTACCAACTCAACTCAGCAACTTGGTCTCAAAGCATACATTTTATAGCTATATATAAAATATGAAAGTCTTTCAAAACTAGATGTGAATTTCAATGAGACGACGTTTATAATTTAAGTGTCCCTACAATTGTAATGTCACTGTATGCTGTAAATATGGTGTAGTCATATAATAAATAGCCTTTTCCCATCAAAGTGTAGTGCAGTAGAAGTAACAGTTGCCAAAATATGAAAAAGATCTTAAATATAGCAAAGAAGCACTACAGATAGAGACTATGGTGTCTTTTCACCATGCAGCGTGGGTGTGTGTTTGGTTGTGGAGGTGGTGGGGGCGTTTGTTTAATTCTAATGAGGTGGTAAATGGCTCTAACACAGGAATGAGTCACAGACCTTTTATTTGCCAAAGAAAAATAAACCCGTCCAATTTCTGATCCCATTCACCTAGTGTTTTTTTGCATGCTGTTTTTCAAAGGGGAACATAATGTACGCATAAAGTTAAAACGTCACTGTTTTACACACAGCCGTCTGCTCACGAATAAACCTCAAATGACTGACGAGTTATGGCCTAAAGGCAGAGAGATACACGCTCCTCCAGAGCCAGAGAGGTTTGCTGTAGCCCTGTGAGAGAGGGATGATGGTGGAATATGAGGATAGAGAGACAGAGAAAAGTGAAAGGAAGGAGGAATTATGGCTGAATTGGGAAAAGGAGTGTGAGAACTGAGGGAACAAGAGAAATGCAAAAGAGGGAGGCAGAGGTGTGGACAGTTTTTTTATGTAACAATTCTGGAGTAGACCTGGCTCTCTAGAGTCTGAGGAATGGAGTTATGAGGAACCAGAGAGAGAAAGTAATGTTGTGGGTCACTGCATTCCCTCCATGTCTCAGGCTTATTGGCCAGCTTTTCCTTCCCCACCAAAGCCCACTGTGTGTGTTTGCACAGCTGGGTGGACAGCGCAGATAGATGGACGGAGAGACCCCCCCCCTCCCCACCCTCCATCTTGCCACCCCCAGCCCCAAAAATATCATCCCCCAAATTCTCCACTCAGCTTTTGCGCCCCCACCAACACTTCCACTGGGGGTTTCCTCCACTCTTAGCCCTAAGGTACTATAGCCTCTGCCTAAGTTTGTTTGCTTTAGCAGGCCACCTCACCATGACTCCAGGCTCTCAGTATTTTTAAAGAACCTTCTGTCGTTTGCCATGAAGATCTAACCACAGTCTGTTTGCCTTTCTATTATTTTCCTTCCGTCCTATTTATTTAATTTGTATTGTGCGTTTTGTTCCCCATAATGAAACCCCTTGTAGCCCAATAGTTACTGTAAGAATTCAAGGGGGGGAGATTGTTTTGCTTTGGACCAAATTGCAGCACAGAGGCACAGAAGAAATAGTCTGTCTTCAAAACCCACATCATACTGATAGGTTATTCATGGTAATAAGCATAGCTGACCACAAAAACTGTGAATGCTTTGCGTATGAAAAATATGTACTGTAGAGTCAAATTTTAAATTGCGGGTTGTTAAAAGTAGATTACAGGCATAGTGTATATGGTGGTCAGCATAGTTAGTGATAATGGTGGGCTATGAGATGTCCATGTTTAGGAATTCACCTCTGATTTGATTGTATTTATTTGGCATATTTTCTCTAATCATAGTGTTTTTGTGGGCCTACCAATTCACTTGAGAAGAGTAACTAAAATATCATCCTACACAGATTCCTCCATCAAAGAATAATAAACATTAGACTCATCCATTATTTGACCTGCATGTGTTATTGTGCTGCTGTGGTGCCGTCATGCATTTGCAGTCCACCTGCGACTGAATGGACTGATTGCAGGTGGAACAGCTGGCCAACAGATGACAGGTTTAGCCAGCATCTCATCACTGTCTTTCTGAAAATAAGTAGCCACCACGCCACTCACGGCTCTGGTGGCCATTTTGTTTCTCTAGTGTGTGGCCAGGTTTCCTGTTTCACAAAAGGGGAATCACGGAAACAGCAGAAAATACATTTGTATGGTGAAAGCCTGTCCGGCTGAACTTTGTTAGATTCTTTTAGCACTTCTGCACTCCTTTGGATCTGTTCAACAAGAAGCCAGCAGAAAATCCTAAACAGATGTCTATTTCTCCTGCTTTTATAAAACATGCATTTCCAATTACCTGTCAGCCTCTGAAGCCATGTGCCTTCATGAAGCCAGCAGAGCAACTCAACACAGGCTTGTGCTAATGTTCAGGAAGTATTACATCACTGAAAAATAAACTGAAGCAGGTGTAAATATATTTGTGTGGCTAGTTAACAAACTATAAATAAACGTATTATTCCCAAATGCTCTTAAATCTCCCCAAATGACTAATGCCCTCTATGTCTAATAATATTCCCTTTAAACATAAAGTCTGTCAGGAAAAAGACCAGAGTATATAAATTCATAAGTGCACCAGTAAATGCAATAAAACAGCCTAAATTAAGGTTTTAAGAGTCATAGTTTAAGGTGAATATGCCATTTCTGAGCATGGATCTGCTGGGGTACTAAATATTTAAACATGCCAGTGTTTTGCCTAAATAAAATAGAAAGAGGGAATTTACGATGTGCATCCAGATGTTTAATTGCATACTGAAGATAAATCAGCATTTAGCATGCACACGGTCCTCAGGTCTCTTTGTCAATTTGTTTAACAGGTTTAAATTGAAGTTTAATGTGCAGCTCTCAAGTGCTTCTAAAAACACTTTTCCAGGAATCAGCAAGTTTATGTACACAGAGAACGACATTCTCCCTAAACATCATGGTATCATGGTTCTCAACTTGGAATAACACCCTTGCAATATGCATGGAAATCTACATGCAGTCGAGCACATAAAATCAACAGTCTTCATGTGGTTCTAGCTAAAAAGTCCTGTTATGTTTATGTGGCCATCCCATTAAATCAGTGTGTGCTTGGCTTTTATATGCCTTCTCCGGGCAGCCTGACACAGGGTTTGCTGAATTTCTCCCATGATATTCTCAGAGTGGGCAAAGACCATATGAGTTTGGGATTCATCTTCAACTAACACTCTTTGTCATCTCTCTAAGGATTCAGGCACATCGTTTAGAAGATGACAGGTCATGCCTGATGGTCCTCTGGGTCTTTCTTTAACAAAGAAGAGAAGGTAGAAAAATGGGAGGATGAAAAAAAGCATGTGCCGAGACAGAGAAACAGGGGAGCAATATTTTGAGAGAAGTTGAGAGAAGCAAAGAGACAGCAAAACGATATTTCTCCTCTCCTCCCCAGCTGTGGAACCTCACATCTGGCTCCATGTGGGCCAGATTAATGCCAGGCTGTCAGGCAACAGTGGCCTTACCCCACCGACGGGAAATGTTGTTCTTGGAATGCTACGCCACCCTCCGAACCTTCAGACCGACTCCCCCGATCCTTCTCTTTTCCCCTTCTTTCCCTTCCTTTCTCACTCTCTTTCTCTTGCTCTCTGTCTTTCTTTTCCTCCTGTCTGCCAACATAAACCACCAAAGCCGCAGCAGTTTCACTGCTGACGGGCAGAAATTAATCGTGAAGGCCTTACATGGAGTGATTTATCAACGGCCACTCCAGTTCACAGTCTGCGGTGAGGCAGGCCGGGGCCTGGGAGCTCTCAGGAACCCAGCCTAGGAAAAGTCAAAGAGAGAGAAGAAAGAGCCATATTTACCATTAGCAAGTGCCACCTACTTAGAATCTCTACAAGAGCAAGGCTCATGATTCAAACAGTTCAGTTCATGAAAACTAAAAAATAAAAATGTGTTCTAAATACTTTAAGCTTGCTTTTATTAAGCCTTCCTGTGAGCATGTCACGGATAAGTCTGTTCTGGCTAACTCTATTCAGGCTACAGTCCTTAAAGAACATCACCAAGGGCTGGAAAAGGAGGTCCAGTCTTTCTCTAAACCTGAAAAATCTCCCACCAACTTCTAGCTGATCTCATCAGCCATGCAAACACTTGCTCTTGCCCTGGAGACTATGGGCACCATCCCAGAATAATCAGTTGCTTCAGAACTTATACAAAGGCAAGGTCCCAGGAACATTGTAAGTTTTATCCCAAAGGCTAGAAAGGGAACACTCTGGCCAAATACATTAAACTTTGATTGAACATTTGTTGTGCAAGGCTGTAACTAAGAGGACCCTTCACTTTGCCAGGTTGGTACCCTGAGATAACAAGTAGGCATTCGATATAAAGTAAAGTTGGTATACAGCAACTCATCACTTTTATGACCTGACCTCTTAAATAAGGATGATTTTCAGAAGGCCTGGTGCTTTATGTGCTGTGTCCCACTGCAATGAACTCTCCCCCTTCACTGAGGAGGCCTAATGCTGTCTTTGCCTAATCCTGTCCATGAAAAATTTGGAAAATTGTTACTGCCCCTGTTACTCTACCCCCATTCTCAGGATGATAAATCAGTTCAGGCCCATGATTCCCTCCACCTCACTCAGTCCTTACTAAGGGTATCATTTTATTAAGTTTGTGGCAATATTATTCAACATATTATTTCCCATAATAGAAAAGCTAAGAAAGCGATAGAAAGCAGTATTACACACCTACTCGTTGACCAGGTCTGGCAGACCTGTGATATAGTAATGAGGAAGGCGTCAATGTTCTAAAAGAAACAGTAATGGATGGCCTGCCACCCACCCGGTCATGGCAGCTTTCTGAAATATTAAGGAAATATGTTGTGGCTTTGTCGGCTGCTTGTGTAAATGAGAGCCTGAAAGTAGGTCAAGCCTGGGATTATATGTTGAACTAGCCTACATTAGCTTGGCTTCTGTTTCCTGGACTTGCTTTTAACTGCCTTTGTGGTGCTCCACTGTACCACTTTAGCCTGGCTGTATTGTCTTGGTCTGGCTAGTTTAGCATGGTTTTATTGTGGTGGTCCGGCTACTTTAACATGCCATCTATGTGCTGGACTGGCTAGTTTAGCATGGCTTCTGTGCTAGAATGGCTAGTTTAGAATGGCTTTATTGTGGTGGCCTGGTTAATTTAGCCAAGCTTTATTGAGGTGGAGTGGTTAGTTTATCCCAGCTTTATTGTGCTGGACTGGGTAGTTTAGCATGGCTTTATTGTGCTTGACTGGCTAGCTTAGCATGGGTTCTGTGCTAGACTGGCTAGTTAAGAATGGCTTTGTTGTAGTGACCTGACTAATTTAGCCCAGCTTTATTGTGCTGGACTGGCTAGTTTAACGAAATTATACTGTGCTGGACTGGCTAGTTTTGAACTTTTCTTTATTGTGCTCGTTAGTTTAGCATGACCTGCTTTCATTGTGCTGGAATGGCTGGACTTTTGTATGCCAGACTGAGTTACTTAAGACTTGCTTCTGTGTCATCATTTTAGACCAGCATTTATGTAATTAAATGGGTCACGTGAGCTGGATTTGGATAATTTATCTACACTTCTATGCTAAACTGGGCTACATTAGATTAGATAGACTAGATAGACTTTTTATGCAATACTGTTTTAGTCTGGAATATCTGTCCAAGACCAGGATAGTTTAGGATGGCTTTAATGTAATGTATTGCCTACATTTGGCTTAATTTTGCATGCAGAACTTGCCCACACACTTGGAACAAAGGTTTCCTCTGCCAGCCTAAAGAGATCCATAACCATATGACATAGGTTTGCCTCAGAAGAGGTTTCATGTAGAACTTTCATGTAGTAAGCAATAATTGTTAATTGTCCAAAAAACCCTTAAGGAACTTTTTACATAATAGTGTAGCTTGGCCTCGATGTCTATCAAGGCAAATTCGTGGAGGTTTTCCTGTTGTATTTGCCAAATGCAGCATGCAGGCATTTATGAAGCCGGGCCGATATAGGTGGGAGGCTCCTGTGTACAGTAGGTCTGGGCTGGCAGAGGCAGGAGGTCCTTGGTTTGTTCACACAGGGGGCTTTTGGTACTTAGCAAATACAATTGATCACTTCTGCTGGGCTGTGGTACCTTGGAAAGTACCAAAGAGCAAAAGGAGGGTTTTTTTTTTAGAAGTTTAAATTGCCTGTGTTAAATGGTTGCTTACCGCAGTTTGAAAATTCCTGGTATGCTTTAGGCCAGTTAACCCGTGGTTAAATAAGTCAATATTTATAACAATTTTACTGAGACAAAATAAGTAAAACAGATATATAACCGATCTGCAGATGTGTTTACCTTTTGGCACCCCAGGTAAATGGGTGTCACTTCTGTAAAAGCTTTATTGCTTGGTGTTCTACTTTTTTTTTTTATTGGACGCAGGCAACTGGTCCTATAAACTTTTCATTGAAGCTTATTTGCAGTATAAGACCAGCAGGATATGATGCCGCCTCACTGTCTGGAGACTTTTCCTGTTTACTGTTTACTGTGCTCCTGAGAGCTACAGTGCATGCCGTAGTCAGGTGGTCTAGACGTCTTTTGGCCAGGTGATGGATCCCAGTGAAAGGGTAGCAGTAAAGGGTTAGTCTGAGGTGGATGGTGTTTCCACTGTAGCGGTCGATGCTTCCTGTACAGGTGGAGGACCTACTACTGACCCAAGGCCCCCGGCTTGTAAAAGCACATAAAGCGTGCTTCACCATGAGAAGCATGATATTTAGCGGCAGGTCCAAGCAAAGGTATTAGAACTGAAAAGGCACATTTTCCACTATAAATTCAGGAGGGCTGACATAGGGTTTATGTGGGGCGGGCAACACTTTGGTGAGAAAAGGAAAGAGAGAGAGAGAGAGACAGGTGGTATGAAGTGAGAGATGGCGCTTATGAAACGAACTTTACTATTTTTGTATTATAAGAAATATTATAGCCAATTTTAGGTGTCTTTTCGCCACCCCAATTGTAAGAGAGATATGAATTTAAAGGTAAGGTATGAATTTAAAGAAATGTGAGTGTTTTCCAAACTAATTACAAATAAGAAGCTGTTATCTTATCATCCAATCATGTGGCAGCAGAACAATGCATACAAGCAGGTAAATACAAGTCAAAAGCTTCACATCAAATAGCAGACTTAGAAAAAAAATGTGCTCTCTCTGACTTTCTTCACTTTACAAAGATTGCATTGAAAGTTGCTCAGAAAACCCAGTAAACATGCCACCTTTGCTTGCCCTTGATAAATCACATTGTAGCCATTGCTCTGACATACAGGCACCTCAGTGTGTGCTTTCAAGAATCAGAAGAGGCAATACATGTAACAGGTAAAACAACAACATCTAGTGTGATATAACACATCATATACCATTTCAAAAGAATAATGGCATGTGAACTGAGATGCCTTTGCTAGCTGTTCACATTTACATGGCTCTTTAAATGCAAGAGTTTGTTGCATGGTTATTTTTTTGTGTCTGTGGTAGTAACACGCATGCTACACATACGATTGAATAATGGCATTCCTTTAAGAAGGAGTTTTTCGTTAGTTAGGGACTGTGTATCTTGCATGCACACATATACAACCTGCTATAAAGGACTGACAGTGTGTAAAGTGATAGATAGTACTTTAGATGTATGGGGTGAGGGTGAAGGTTAGTGACAGAGATCAGGACAAAAGGTGGAGCTACTCACTTTACAGAAAATCTGCTGTGGCCATTACTCACACATATACACACAGATTCACACACACTCACACACGCACAACATCAAAAGTCCGCACCTGCAGGATTGGCCTCTCTGTGAGTGTCTGCTCTTGTAATTTTGGGTGCTGTGAGGTCAGTGGGTGTGGGTAGGGTGAGCTGGTTTTATTCTACAGCTCCTCCCCCTTTACATACTGTAATAAAAATACAAACATGAGAAAGTATTCGAAAATCATTCTGAGAATCCACAGAATATTTACATCACCATCTATTACTAAAGTGCTAAACAAACATAAACTCAATTTTTATTGTCAGTGAGGAAAGCCACAAAATCCATCATATCACTAAGAGAAACCACAGCTCCACAAACTAAAAAGTCTAAAAGAAATAATGACCCAGGGAATCCACAAATTTAATCTTCTATTGCAGCTTGGTCAACTTTTCACCAGACCAAAACACACAGGAAAAACTCTCAGTCAGGAATGACATGAAATATAGTTTACATTTTAATGATAATGGCTGTATTAAAAAAAAATCCCTATTTTAGGTATTATGAAACAAGACCCCTGAAACTATTGTGTATAAAATATCATCCTGGTAAGTAATTGTACGAGGGGCGTTCAAATCAAACTGGGACTGTTATCTTAATTGTTCAGAATAACAGTTAAGAAAGAAAAACTCCCTTTATTTCTCTATATTATCCCCTGCTACACTAATGAACTTTTCCACTATGATTGGATAACATAAAGGTAGAAAGTTTTCTCAGTACACCAGAGCCATGATTAGACTCATTGTACTGGTACTGTGCTCGAAGTCTTTTGTAAATGTCAGTTGGTTTTGCACCTTCATTCCAAAGAAATTTCAAAAGTCCTGTTTTGACTTGAACATCCTTTGTATATGTGCAGATATCTCCAATATGTAAAATGTATTTACATGAACTACTGTAGTTCCACAGATGCTTCACAAAGAGATTTATCAATAGTACCAAAGTAGTTGTTGATAAATGAGAGTTTTCTCTGAGAGGAAATTTATTTAATATTTTTAGAAGCGCTCTTCAGTGTCAGCACTTTTTAACAGTCTGATGTAAATCTGTACCTTTTTAGACATTGGAGAATCTTCCGGGTGGAAAACGTTGCGGTTTCTTAGC
>JAOTRS010000029.1:3857585-3872298 GCA_028565755.1 Dinotopterus cunningtoni | reverse complement strand
GGAAAATATCTGGGGACCTCAATATTTTTATACAAAATATAATTAATTAAAGAAAAGGATCATGTGTCAAAAAAAAACTAAA
This sequence comes from Dinotopterus cunningtoni, assembly GCA_028565755.1. Lineage (NCBI taxonomy): Eukaryota > Metazoa > Chordata > Actinopteri > Siluriformes > Clariidae > Dinotopterus > Dinotopterus cunningtoni. The sequence goes on along the minus strand of JAOTRS010000029.1, from coordinate 3,872,216 downwards.
AGATCTGCCACTATTAATGGAAGAAATGCAGAAATCCATTTAATTTAAATTCATTACAAATAAATATCAAAAGCTTTCATGTTATGGCTCTCTGAGGGAACATGGTGTTCAGCTCTATATATGTACATATGAGTCACATACAAGGCATAACTATGACACAAACATGCCACAATATAAGCAAGTCACTAATGAAACAGACTCCCTTGCTCATAAACACAGTTTCTGCTTTGAAATCCTTTTACTGTATATAATTCTGCCACTCCTGGGCCATTTGTTTCAGTGCACACCTACAGTATGCATATATAGTTCTGCATTTTTTCCCCCAAAAACGTTTGAGCAGAGACCTTTATTCTTTCGAAAATAGTAAAAAGATTTCTATCTGTTCTATCTTAATGAACCAGGTAGTGCTGATCCAAAACCCACTCGCTGTATACTATACCTTGTCGAAGGTGCATTAATTTTAATAACAGCAGCTTGGGCAAACATGCTGGAAACCAAAAAAATTAAATAAATTATAAATTATAAATGATAATAATAATAATAATAATAATAATAATAATAATAATTAATGTGTTATTTAAACAGGAGGCACGGTGGTTCATTGGTTAGCACTGTCGCACCTCCAGGTTTCGGGCTCGATTCCTGCTTCGGGGTGAGTGTTATTAAAACATAAAAATATTTTATATAGTAACAACTTAAATGTATCCTTAATAAATGTCTTATTAACTTTCAGAAAAACATCAGTAATTAGATACTGCTGCTGCTATACATAACTGATAACAAGGAGTATCGAGGACATTAAACAATGTCAAATGTAGCTATAAGTTAATAAAAAGTGCCACGTGTCAATCTTTATTAAAAATTGCAATCACTGGCAGATTGCTGTGGTAGTAAATCAATTTGCCGTGGTAGCAGTAACAGATTGCATCAAACCAGCTTGTAATTGATCATTTTACCAGAACAGCAAACTCTATTGTAATTTATTCTTCATGTCCATTATTCCTAATACTAAATAATAAATAGAGGAATTTAATTTTATGAACTAAAATGGTGCCCAGTGACATTTCCAATAAGTTCTGGAGGAAATTTAAGTAGTGAGAGAAACCGGAGCCAGAAAACAATAAAGTAAATAATTGTTCCTAGTAAACTTTACCCAAAGGAACACGTCCTACTTTAAGACACTGTAAGACGTCCACACTTTTATCCTCTGGGAATACAGCGCGAGTGTGAGCTCAAGCTGCAGAGCGACCTTCTTATAAGCCATTTTCCTGAGTCACATTGAAGACTATTGAATGTGTTGTGTCAGGTTTGTCTCTGACTTTGTCCCTTTTGGGAGACAATGTCATACTGATAGATGTTACTGCAGTACCGGGGATGAACAGAGTGAACTATAATTGGCTTATTTTGTATGTGATAAAGTGAGTAAATAACGGACAGAGGAAGACCTCCTCGTTAGCACTAGATTCCTCGAGAGACTCATGCATGGAAGGGGCGTTTAAGTATTGACTGCTAACTAGAGATATCAATATACTGCCTGCGTTAGATTTATAACAGTAACCATATTCTGTTTGTCAATTTTTTGTAAGAACAGAACAAAGCCTTTTGACCTAGCTTATAAGACTAACAGTGGGATGTAGATTATAAAAGTTCTGCTATCTTTAAATAAGTGCTGAAGCGTGCACACGCTGAGGTAGAGATTTCACAGTAAATGTGACACCGTCACAATATCTGCGAGTGAATGAAATGTAGTAGTCACACTTTAAGTTGGTATATTGATTCTGAAAAGGACATACGATGTCACATCACATATCGGATGTCAGTACATCAGCATTACATCAGCATTGTCAAGAGCAGTCCATGTCCTTGTCTCGGAGAGGGTGAGATAGGAATGGTCTCTGGCTTTGTTACACCCTTGAATATTGCAGGGTCAAAGTTAACGTTTTTTATACTTGTTAACCTCTAAAGCTCTATTCCTTTGCAGTTCTAAAATCTATGGTTCTGGTATTTACAGTATGTTCCATTAACAATGCAAAATGCCAATCTGATCTCATGAGAGATTTTTTATTAATGATAATGAGGGATAATGTCATTGGATTTGGTTTGATTAGATAAGATAATATACAAATGCTAATACACCCAATCTCTCATCCTGTAAAAATTCATACAACATGACCTGGCATGAGAAGAGTTTTACGACAAAGAGGATTGTGGCTGCTATGTACAAGTTACAAGATTTTTTAATCTCATTAATTTTAAGACAGAAGTGGTAAATTTCTGTGTTGTTAGAGGACTAACATATGAACATATGTCCTTATGGGTATCATGTATTTTTTCCCTTATGCATAAATCATTATTAGTGCTAAATGTGCTGTGTGTATACATATTGTACTATTTTCTGTATACAAAATGTGAACAGTGGGTTGCGATGGGGTCTCACATCTCCAGGGTCCACATTTGATACTGAGATCAGTTACTGTCTGTGTGAATTTCCCATGTTCTCCCACTGTTTGTCTAGGTTTCTGCTCAACCCAGATTTGCTCTCAGTGAAATGGATTCTGTTAATGAGTCACCTATAAACTGCCAGTGCAGCTTTATGCAGACACACAGCTTCAGGATGCTCTCATCTCCCCATTGATCAGCCATTTCCTGCTTTGCACATCTGTGCGATAAACTCCCCTAAGGCAAAGGTTGGAAGAGAGAGGAAAGGCAGAGGTGGAGAGGTTTCTTATTACCTTGGCTGTGTGCTTGATTTCTTACAGAAAGTCACTCTGAGCCGGAGAATAGATGCATGCTGCTGCAGTGGGAGGGAGCTGATGGGCTGAATTCTCAGCTGGGGCCTCTGCAGGGAAACAAGCAGCCTGTAAATCAATCAGCACACGCACCAAACATAGCCTTAACCTCCAGCTCACGCAGGATTTTAAATTAAAATGTCCACATTGGGTGGAGATTTTGTGCCCTAGCCACATGTGGCTACACAGAAATAAACCTGTCACTTAGTACATCTTAATAGGTCCGGCATTTCCAAGAAACTTGCCTTAAATATATAAATATATTGCCGTAGAATGTTGTTGTGGTGTTTGGTGACATGGAGCAGGTAAAAGGATAAGGACTAAATTTTAAATAAAGTGCTTTAACGCCAGTGGTCTTTTTGACAGTTGTTGTAGTTGCAGATTAAATGCAATGGCAGTCAAATGACACTTCATGTAACAGGTTGTGGCAGGATTTCAAGTGACTGATCTCAGTAATGTGACAGCTGTCGTGTCTGGTTTTAACTATGTTATGTTTTTTATGATATTGTATTATGGTTTCTATATATTCTATCTGTTGTTATCCCAAATCATATTGGATTATATCAATTCTATTATGTTATATAATGTCATCACATGGTAGAATTTCTAAGCTTCTCTCTCTCTCTCTCTCTGTCTTATTCTCTTGCTCTCTCACACACAGACACAGTGAGAGCATGTCCTTCATTTGGCAGCGCTGTCAGTGTGTGCACTCACAGGGGCACTCATGTGACTGGAGGGGATTGTAAATAATATATCACCAATATTGAAAAAAAAATTCTCTGCTCTCCAGTTTGGCTGGTGTTTTTACTGTAATTGACACTTCCCTCTGTGCCATCCGGATATCCTAAACTCATTTTGTCATCTCAAACCAGTAAAACTGTAAAAGATTTTCATGTTTTGCAAGAGCTTGCAATATGCATACACCTTTTGCAAAACTGTCTTTTTTTATCCTAACTGCAGTAGTTTTCTAGTGAGTGTTTGAGTATCTAATATCTTCAACCTCAGTCATAACATTCAGTCAAAAGCCTCTGGAGTGAATAACATTGATTGTCTTGTTACAATATCATCTGTCAAGGGGTATGATATAGGGCAGCAAGTGAACAGTCATTTCTTAAAGTTGATGTGTTGGAAGCAGGAAAAATAGGCAGGCATAAGTGAGGGTCTTATTGTAATGCTAGATGATGAATTCTTGTGGGGTTTTCCTGGTATACAGTGCTCAGGACCTAACAAAGTGGTTCAAGGAAGTACAAATGGTGAACCAGTGACAGGGTCATGGACACCCAATACTAGCCCATTCAGTCCAACTCCACAGAAGAGCTACTGTAACACAACTTGCTGAAAAGCTTAAAAGTTGGTACGATAGGAAAGTTATGAAGCTGTGTAGCTGCAGACCTCCCAGTCTACCAGTCTGACCTGTCTCCCTACTGAAAGCATCTACAATACGCACATGAGCATCAGAACTGGACCATGGAGCAATGGAAGAAAATGGCCTGTTTTGGTGAATCACATTTTCTTTTCATGTTTATGGTCAGGTGCATGTGCAACATGTTCCTGGGGAAGAGATGGCATCAGTATGCATTATGGGAACAAGGCAAGGCAACTGAGGCAGTGCTTTGGGCAAAGTTTTGCTGGGAATACTTGGGTCCTGCCATTCATGTGGATGCTACTTTGACATGTTTTACCTACCTAAATATTGTTGCTGACCAAGTACACCCATTATGGCAACCGTATTCCCTAATGGCAGTGGTGTCTTTCAGCAGGATAATGTGCCCTACCTCAGTCCAAAAATGGTTGAAAAATGGTTGGTGAACATGGAAGAATTGAAGATATTGACTTGGCCTTCAAATTCCCCAAATGTCAATTTGATTGAGCATCTGTGGGATGCACTGGACAAACAAGTACAATTAATGACAACCCCTTGCAACATAAAGGGCTTAAAGGATCTCTTGCTAACATCCTGGTGCTAGATACTATACTACAGCATTTCTTCATACATCTTGTGGAGTCCACACCTCGTCAGGTCAGAGCTATTTTGGGCAGATATTAGGCACTGCAGAAAAGATTACTGCAGTGCAGAAAATAGAGAGGACATCGGAGAAGATGTTCAGTATGACCACTAAATCAAAGGAGCAAAAAGGAGAGCTAATTTTCTCCTTGATTTGGTCTATATTCATTCAACCTACAACTAAATAAAAAAAATGGAAGCATAGAAGAATACACAAATGTGATGCCACCAGTTGGATCAATCACAATTGTTAAGATCTGTGTTGCTGTGACTAGTTACATTTTTGTGGAGGTGCACATTAGGCACTGGTAGGCTACACACCTATGCAGTACCTAGACAAGACCTATGGTGTAAGCCTGACGTAGAAGTATAAATGGATAGAAATGGACAGACGGATTTTGTGGGACTGTTAATTTGAAGATAACAGGTTTTCACAGTTTAGTGCTTGAGACTTTATTTTACTGGTGTTTTAGTTTGATATGATTTACATAAGCACTGCCTATGGCCTGGTGAATGAGAAACATCGATAATGTTTGTATAAATGTATTTTACACAAATGGATATTTATTTTTTTTAGACATAACGCTTGGTCAATCAGGGCAAAGGACATGCAGGTCTGTCATGACTCACATGGCTCAGTTAGGATAGAGTGCTCGCCAAAGGACAAAACATTGCTGAATAGCTGTTCTGTCACCTAGGTGTCAAATCATGCTTGAGTCATTTCACACTCCCCCACAGCACCTCAAACACACACACACTATCTCACACATTCAGGCAATTATTACAGCTTACAACAAGATTGCAAGAAAAATATGGCAATATTATAATGGCCTGCTAAAATATTTGAATAAGCAAAGGTGAAACTTAAAACCTATAGTACATTTTCTTTCATTGCAATTTTATTTAATGGATTCCAAACTTATAACTGATGAATAGTCTTACAATAATTTATTTTGCTTATATATATATATATATATATAAGGACTGACAAACCTACTGTATATATTATTTATAAAATAATGATGATGCATGGTGGTTGTCTATGATTAGAGAGGCATCCTATCCTGCAAATGGCCTAGCAGACTCTAGAATTGCCTCTGTCAGCCATGTGGTTGCAGAATGTAGTGTTTAGACAGGATATGATATAAGGCTGGGCACCACACCAAAGAACATAGAACTTTGTAGGCATCTGATTACACAATAAGATTATATTGCTTTCACTTTTGATAAAAGCTTGGATAAAGCAACTGGAAAGTTTCCTGAAAAGACATGCTTCAAATGCATTTATGTTGCGTAAACACATTTAATGATTTCCATTAAACATCATCGACTGAAGAGGTTTGCTTTCTGGAATGGAATATGTGGAAAAGAGAAATGCTGGCATTCACTTCATCATTGTGTATGTGCATGACTTGTATTGTGACTTGATGTGTGATGTGATTGGGCCTTGTGGTTGCAGGGCTTTATGTGTCTTGTGAAGGCCGCAGGGCAAGACGTGATTTAGCCTGGATTCGATTGTACAAGAATAAGCTTAACTGAAATGTAAATATTTAAAAAGCCTAAAATATGCTTAAATGTGAATTTAAGCAGCAGTCATATTACTGTATACTGTATGGAAGACAAAATCCACTATACTGTAGGCTTATGGATGAAAGCATTCATTATGTTCTAATTCTCTATAATCCATAGAGGATTGTATTTAATTACCTGGTTGCATTATTAATCAGGTTTATAGCTAATTGGATCATTTGAACTGCTACAGTTTGCTACAAGTGCTTTAGAAAATCAAAGTGAGCCTGGAGGCATCCTGTCTGGCAGCATGCCAGGGGGATGTATTTGATCAGGCTTAATTTGAGTGCTGCGATTAGAAATCGTTATCGATGTCTGAATACTGAGACCTAGAAAAAGAAAAAGTGATAAACACTTACATGCAAATAAAGAAAGCCTCAAGTAGTTAAGCTGTTAAATGTTATAATGGTAGCTTTGTGGTGTTGGGGTTCATGTCACATGTTACTGGCTTTGAAAAAAAAATGGAGCAAAAAGTGAAAAGTGGAAGAAACCAATGCAGATAGGCAAAAAGGAAGAACTGGCAAAACTCCACAGAGACAGTAACTTGAACTCAATATCAAACCAGGGACTCTGGAGCTGTAAGGCAGCACCGCTACCCACTGCAGCACCATACTGCCCAGGGAGGTATATACTAGTAACAATTGTCATGTCCTGAATGTACTACTGACTGAAATGAAATATTTTGGAAAATAGGACAGTAGAACTGTGCACATTAAACCTTACTGCTTTAGACACTGAAACCAAACACTATAGGCTTGCACACACAAACAAATAAATCAGAGGTAAATATGGGCATTCAACGGAAATATGGGCAAAGTGTCAAGATGCTTTACCTCTTTTTTATTACATACATTACTGTTTTATTAGAAGCTTTTCATCATCCTTTTGAGTCTAGGCTTTTAGCTCTGATTCTCTACATCTCTTGTGATTTGAATGAGTTTGGCTCACACTATTTTTAGCCAAGAATTATCTCTAGCTATTAAGTTTAATTCCCCCACATAAGCCCTCATAAAACTTTCATACCGCTGCTAACAAAAATCCTGGAAGCCATTACTGATTCAACTGAAATGGTATATTCTGACCTCCACAGTGGTATATAATCACACAATAAATGTTCCCAATGGTTTATCAGTTGACTGAGGACTGAAGGACACATTTGAATATTTTGTTGATTGCACTAAACTAGATTGATTATTAATGTATGATGTTATAATTAAAAACTGAGAGTCAAAACTACTTGCACAATCAGCAGTATAGGTGTCTTTTTTTGTGCATGTGTGTGATTTTGATCAGATGACATGCTTTTCATTATCGAGGCGCTCAATATCCACAGGAGCACCTTCACATATGCAAATTCAAGCAGTCACATAATATGGCAACTATTCGGTGCACAAGGATACAAGTCAAATACTTCAGTACACATCGTACTGAAAGATGACTTTGACATTGGTGTGGTTGGTGCCTGCGATGTTGGTTTGAGCATTTAGAAAGTCCAGTTCTTCTGGAAATTTCATGATCTCTGGAGCAAGACTGCTCATAATGTTAAATATTTTGTTTAAATATAATTATATATAATTTTTACACAACAGACACATGTTATAAATGTACAAAAAATGCTCATTTAAAGTAGACAGTATTTTAATAGTACTTTTAATTTTTAATGTAATGTGGTTTTATTAAAATTTTTTTAAATTCATGTCCCTCCACACAGCTTAATTTTTGGCACATCATATGTAAGAATTTGGGCAACTCTGGTCTTGGATTTACACAGTGGTGCAATAAATAAATAACCAGTTTAAGGAATTTCTGAGATGAGAAACACCTTGTTGATAAGGAGACAGGAGTAATGTTTTTGGTTTCAGCCAAAGATATTTACAGAGCAGCTGATTGTTAATGAATAGACTTTAGAATCAGGTTTTGGATGTGATGGTGTGAAGCATATTTGTGTTTGTGACCAATTGTCCCTTGGTGGTTGTTGGTCTTTCAGCTGCCCTTGTCGAGGGGTCACCACAGCAGAACATCTGATCTGCACACAACTTAGCACAGAAGCCCCTATGCTGGATGCCCTTTCCCTTAAACATTTCCTCAGTTAAGCTTCATTTAAAATAGAATATCCACCTCAAATGACTATTTTAACTAAAGACTCTCTCAATACAGTATGACTTTTCATCAGAACAAAACCCCTGCTTCAAATAACATTTAAACTTAATGCTATTTCACTAGAATATTCACGCTCGTGCGTATGGCACAGGCACGCGCGCGCACCCTGCACACTGAGAGTTTATGAAGGTGCACGACCAGGTGTCATGCATATCCGCTGATTACCTGCCTGAGGGCGTTGCTTGGCAACCGAACTTATAAAAGCTGGCCTCGAGGCGTTCTGAGAAGGTGTCCATATGGTGGTGTTACACAAAAAGTCTACAGTAACTCAAATATAAAAATGGCAAGCAGATTTCAGGCTCTTTTTGACTTTCGAGAAATTATATTTTTTTCTTCTTGTTATAAAGTACTTCACAATATGTGAACAGAAAATCGGTTTGCAAAGTTTTGAGGATTAAGAAGTAACTCTCTTAAGGGGCTTATTGTACTTCTTAAAACTGCATGGATATAGACAATATGCGTTCCAATTAAGTACAACTAGTCAGTCCAGCAGAGGGAAGCCCTGAGACATTTCAGAAAAATCTGAATCTAGTAACTGCCTTTTGTCATTGTGTGAATGTGGTTCTGTGCATTCTGTAAGGTGCCTGCCTGGTTTACCCTGAAATATCTTATGTAAATTCTGTGTCAATAATCCCATGCCCTTAAGAACTTTAAGTTGTCTTTGACAACAAAAGCCCAAAGTCCACACTTTTAGTGGTGCCACTGATCTGCCCACTAAGTCGGGAGTGCAGGAGCACTCATCGGGAGAAAAAGATGCTGGTTGCGTTTCAGTCAGCGAAATTTGAACAGCCCTCAAAGAGAGAGAATGATCGATGCTCTACATGGTGGTAGTGTGGAAAATGCACAGATGACAGGAGTAGGGCAAAAATAAGCTATTTGGAAAAGGATACACATTTTTTATTAAACCACTGAATAATTTACTTTCACATTAGGCCACATCAGTCTCTTATTTTTTTTTCTTCCTATAACAGTATGCTCCCAATTTTTTAAATTCCTTACCATTATGTATAACCAGTGTTAGTACCCCTCGTTGACGGTTTAAGAGTTTTTAGAAATAGTTAAAATGTCAAAGCTAAAAATAAGATAATCAGCTTTAATGTAGTCAGTGATATTATTTCAGGGAAGGCCATGTCTGCTTGTCTTACTGTGCAGCAGAACACCCTGCCTAACTTTATTTTATTCTAAGAAATAAAGTATTGTAAGGTTGAGTATTTTATGCCTCGTTTACGCTAAGTTGTACTTCTTTCGTCCTCAGCCAAATGCACTCCCTGTTTGGTAATCAGAGAGTGAATCACACACTGAAAAAATCAAGGTCCTAAAATGACTCCCTTATTCACTTAATAATACGAGGTATAAGTGAAAATTCACTTCTACCCCTTCAGTGCTGTTATTTCAGCAATGAAAGTATTAAATAATCCCAGAACAAATATTCAGTTTAGCTTTTCTAATTAATAGCTGTTGGTGCAGATGTTTGTCTACATTGAGCAAGTAGCTTATTAGTAGCTTATTTTAAAGTAGATTATTAATTCTGGCACATAACTGTTCATAACATCACTTTTAATTATCACTTTGATTTTCATGCATAACACTGGGCTCTCAGTTCAGGTACTTTACCTGTCCTCACCTTGGACTGCTGTGGATATTTTAGTTTTTTGTTTTTGATATTTAGTTTTATTGTTCATGTTTGCTTTAACCACCAGCATTTTATCTCATAGTGGTGCGCCACATGTCTGCTTTTTATTAACGCCAAGGTTTTAAAACATATGAGACAAACTCGTTTTACACTTTGCGCAAGAAGAATAAACATACATGAATTTGTCCATCTATGTGTGAAGGTTCAGTTTTCATAGTGCACTTGCCTTTTTTTGTGGTAAGTCATGCTGTGACATGCTTTCGTTTGTGTTTCGTGTGGATTTTGGTGTCTTGTAGGTGCTTTACCATCATTTTTGTGTCTTATGTATACTCTGTGTATACACAGTAAACTATCACATTGATTGACTCTGTTGAGGGACATACAGTATAAAAAGCACTATATTTGTCCAAAAAATGTGCTGGATGCTGTGATGTAATCTGGCACATAACTGCTCATAGCATCCCTGCTGCTAAATATTTAGATTTAATTTATGGCTCAGATTTAACTTCAGGCAAATCCCAAAGGGCTGGAAAATTTTCATTAATTCTGTCCAGCCAGTTGTGTGATGCTGTGACAAAATCTTGCTGGATTGGCATACAGACAGACATACAGACCGTTTTTTTTTTTCCAATTCAATGTATGAAACGTAAAGATATCATTGAAATAGTAAGTTTTGACCAATGTACAGACAAATTTATATAGCAGATTACTTAGTCTGGTCCACTCCCTATATCATCCAGAAGATACAAGGTCATATCACTAAAATAATCACAACTGTGCATTTTGTTTCATTTAAAGCTATTTCTTGAAAATTCCTTTCATTGCACATCATGAAACAATGTACAAGTGTTCACTGAGACTTATTTTAAAAAATAAACTTCCTGTTAAACAACAATATTCTAGTGATTGATAAAGGAGCAGTGTTAATTTCTGTGCTTCTTTGTGGCAGTATAGGCAACCAGGAATCTGTACTTAGTTTTTGCTTCACACTAGCAAGTTTATTTTCCTTATCATCTGATATAAGTAAAAAAGAAACAAAAATCCCTTTCTATTGCCCTTTGTCTTGCTCTCAATCTGTGGTAATTCGAAGTTTCCATTAAACTTTCAGAAGACCCTAGGACCTACTTGTAAAAGACTTTAAAAAGAGGAAGTGATTTAAGCAAAAATATACAAGTAAAAAAGAGGGATGCAAATTTGGATGAAAAAAATTCAACAATTTATGTGAAAGTGGAGAACTCGGTTTACTGCACTAGAGCTCTTCAACACTGTTTAACTTTATAAGAGCCCCAGGCACTGCTGGTTTTTGTTTTCCCTGCTTTAGTATGAACATTTAAATTCCTCAGCATGACTAAAGAACGCAGGGCTTTCTCTGGGATTGAGAGTCACAGCAACAGTTTAAAACTGTGGGTACTAAACTGCTGTTATTATTCTGGCAGCAGACTGTTGTGCTGATCAGTTTACAGCAACAAATCTAGCTGTAAAACAACAAAAAGTTGATCAGTGACTCACACTGAACTATGCACAGATAGCCAGACAGCCTGATTATCGCTTGTCTGTCCTCATAGCAAAATCACTCCTACAGTTTGGAAATACACATGTCATGAACTTGAGATGAACAATGAAGAAGGAAAAAAAATCAGCAGGAGATGGATACAATGGAATAAAAAAAAAAACACAACAGTTAAGATGTTCAGCCACGAGAGGGCGCTGCTTAACGGCCTGTTAAACTACTGCAGATGTTCAATCCTTTTCCCATACAGCTTAGGACCAAATTAGGGAGACTAAAATGTTTGAATTTAATTTAACTTAATTTTGATTTTTGTAGGACGAAATCACTCCTCCAAACAAGTCAAGTCAAGTAGGCTTGTCATTTCTACCATATACAGTTCAGTACACAGTGAAACGAAATGGCATTCCTCCAGGACCAAGGTGCTACATACATATAACATAAATGAACAGAAACTAACTAGCTAACTAGGAAACCTAATTAGCTGACTATCTAAGAAAACCGAAATTTACACCATAAATTATCAAAAACTATTCTAAAGTTCTATACGAAAGACAATATAAAGTGCACAAGACAATGTAAAGTGCAAACAGGAGCAGCAACATGACACAATGCAATAAACTGAGATATACTGGGATCATGGATTGAGGTAGTGCAAGTTATTGGCATGATGGATAAAAAAACAGTAAACATTTTTTTTGTGAGTGGCAGCAGAGACGAGAAAGAGTCCTTGTGCAAATAACAGCTGATAATATAAATATTTGTGCAAGAAAACAATTTCAAGTGTAGTGTTGAAAATATGCTGGATGGTTGTAGATCAGTGTGTATGCACATGTGTGTTTATCAGTCCAGTCCCATTTTATAGAGGTGAATGTTTATCTTAGTGTGTGTGTGTGTGTGTGTGTGTGTGTGTGTGTGTGTGTGTGTGTGTCAGTCTAGTCCAGTCCCACGAGACGGATGGCATGTGGGTAGAAGCTGAGGGCCCGAATACTTTGGCACATTTTTCCAGATGGCAGGAGGGTGAAGACTGAGTGAGAGGGGGTGTCTGATCAGCCTCGATGCTGGTGGCTTTGCGGATGCAACGTGTGGTGTAGCTCTCTGTTATAGAGGGAAGAGAGACCCCGATGATCTTCTTGGCTCTCCTCACTATCCACTTGCGGTCCAAGATGGCCCAATTCTCAAACCAGACAGTGGTGCAGCTACTCAGGATGCTCTCGAAAGTCCCTCTGTAGAAGATGGTGAGAATCTGTGGTGGAATCTGGGCCTTACTCACCCTTCTCAGGAGGAAAAAACACTGTTGGGCTTTCTTGTGCAGAGAGCTGGTGTTGAGGTACCAGATGAGATTCTCCTCCAGGTGGACACCGAGGAATTTGGTGCTGTTGATGATCTCCACAGAGCAGCATTGGTTGTTCAGCAGAGAGTCAGAAGTCAACAAAGATCTCTTTTGTCTTATTGACGTTCAGAGACAGGTTGTTGTCTTTATACCAGTTCGCCTCTGTACTTCCTCTCTGCACACTGACTTAGCCATTCTTGCTGATGAGACCCACCACGGTCATGTCATCAGCAAACTTGAGTCAGCAATGTGAACGGCAGGGGAACAAGTGTGGTGGTGCCATCCCTGATCCGCACTGACTGAGGCCTACCGGTCAGAAAGTCCACGATCCAGACACAGAGGGAGGTGTTCAAGCTCTTTAGGCTCAGCTTCCCAAACAGGGGAATGATAGTATTGAATACTGAGCTGAAATCTATGTACAACATTCCAATGTAGGTGACCTTCTTATATAGGTGTATGAGGGCCAAATGGAATGTAGTGGAGATGGCGTCGTCCGTTGAACGGTTAGGATGATATGCAAACTACAGGTGGTCCAGTAAGGGGGGGAAGCAGGGTCTTGATGTGTCTCATGACGAGCTGCTCGAAGCAATTCCTGATGATAGGTGTGGGTGCAACAGGATGGTAGTCATTGAGCCATGACACAGAAGACTTCTTTGGATGAGGAACGACAGCACTGCTCAGAGAGATGTTGAAGGTGTCAGTAAGAACATCTGCCAGCTGTTCAGCACATTCTGCCAGGGATATTCTCTGGTCCAGCAGCTTCACATGTTTTGACTCTACGTAGAGTTTTCCTTACATCAGCTGTGGTGAGGCATAGCACCTGGTCGTTGGGAGGAGGGGTGGTCTTCCTCGCTGTCACGCCGTTCTGTGTGTCAAACTGAGCGTAGAAGCTGTTTAGCGCATCTGGAAGGGAGCTGTCACTGTCACAGGCATGTGATGTCCTGTACTTGGTGATGGCTTGTATGCCCTGCCACATGCGTCGTGTCACTGGAATTATCATAACAGAGATGTGGTCTGAGTGGCCGATGTGGGGCCCGGGATGTTTGTGTAAACAAAATCTAGCGTGTTTTCCCCTCTCGTTGCAAAGTCCACATACTGATGGAATTTAGAGAGCACTGACTTAAGATTTTCATGGTTGAAATCTCCAGCAACAATAAACTGATCTCCCGCACTGCTACAGCCTTTTCAACTTTTTTTTTTCTTCACAGGGGACATTGTTGCAGTGCAGAACTGTCACTACACTTGGACACAAAATAAAATAAAAAATGCTTTATGCGCACACACACGTGGTCACAATGTTATGATAAACAGTACATGAGTGCACGAATGTTGACTATACGAGTGACGCACACTCACTGAGACTGAGCATGGGAGATGATTACCCACAATCCCACAGCACAAGAGGGAGAAGAACCATTGGCTCAGCTGTGATCACGTGACGCTCGGCAAACAAGTGCATGCATACTACTAATTTATCTCGCTTGTTTATTAAATAAAAAATCGGGCACTCCACTTCTCTCCCACAGTCCAAGGACATGCATATTAGGCTAATTTGAGAAGGTGGTTGTCCTGCATCCTCAATAAACAAGCTTCAGTTAGTCCAAAATGCAGCCGCCAGGGTTCTCACTAGATCCA
>JAOTRS010000029.1:3828252-3838855 GCA_028565755.1 Dinotopterus cunningtoni | reverse complement strand
GAAAGCTCATGGTCCAGTCAGTGTCTTGTGTTATACCAGATTTTGACTAGAATTGTTACTGAATCGCATAAGGTTATATTAGAAAAGAATTCTTGAAAAGAATTATTGAATTCTGGACGAATTCAATAATCATAAAAAAATATATAGATTATATAGATTATAGTTTGGTCAGTTTGTCCCCTCCCCCGCCATAAATAAATCCGTTCTATAACTGTTATATAGTAAAAAAAAAAAAAAATCAAAACAGATGTCCTTTAGTTAACTTGAAGTTCTTTTTGTTGTGGTTAATAATGGATCACTAATAGAGACTGCGGCAGTCTTAATGCATCTGCATTACTAATAAATATGTGCATGATGCCCTGGAAAAAGCTATCAGATGGCTCTGTAAAGCAGTCATTTTGTTTGCTTTTTCATATTTTCTATGCTTATGTTGTTAAGGAGTCTGCTTAATAAGCAAAAAAGGATCAGTCTACCTAAATATGGCTAGATCCCCTTTAGCTTATAAGGGTGATTTCCTCACTCACTGAGTGTCATGCTTTAATCAAGTTGTTGGACAGATATGAGCATGCAGAAGCCTAATTAATTAGGTTAGTAATTAGACACCAGCTGTTAAGTGATGCTGTTGTGCTGCAGTGAGAATAGAATCTACATATAAAGGCTGTACCAAAAGAAATGCAAAAGTGGGCATTTTTTTTTATTAACTAACATAGGGTGTTGATAACATTTAATAAAACCCAATTTGTTGCAGTTGATGGTCTCCCACTTTGTGGTTTGTCTTCAATGTTGGTTCCCGTTCTTTAAACTTCTTCATCCATCTGTCCACATTGCTCATCAAGTGTGTCATCCCCCTAAACATTCTGTAACACAGCGGGAGACCATCAACTGCAACAAAGGAGATTTTCAAAAAGGCTTAAATGCATCTTTTGTAATGTTGAGTAGTACTATTATATAGAAGAAGACCTACTCTAGCAACATGTGCAATTTGAACAACCTGTGTGAGTTTATAAAAAAGTCGTGTCCTTTTTGCATTACTTTTGGTACAGCCCTCATATTTCTTTCTCCTTTTTCACTTTTGGAGGTAACCAGACTTTAAAATGGTTGAACATGTGATTCACAATTCAAGTAAGTTTTCAGAACTTTTGATAGTAAATGTCACCATATGAAGGTGATTACTATATGTATACTGTAATAAACACTCAGTGGTCATTTCAGGCCCTGCTATAAAGTATTGTATTATATAATATTATAACCATTATTACTGGTGGCATGGTTAATTAGTAATCCCACCTCTGGGGGACTCCCCATGCTTGGTGGGTTTTCTCTGGGTACTCTACAATCCAAAAAAAGTTTGTAGACTGATTGTTTTCAAATTGATTGGTGTTTCTAAAGTATGTGATTAGCTAAGTGTGTATCCTGTGGCTTGCTTGATTTTCATGACATCTCCTACAGCAAAGAGGGGCATGAATTTGTTTATCATTGTACCCAAGCTTATTCTAGCGACATCGGCTTATTAGAGAGAAAGAGATTACTGTATAGCAGTACAGAATGGGATTTGTGAGGTGTACAGTTACTGACTGCTTACAGTGATGCTGTGTTCAGAAACATGCTGTGTTCAAGTGCAAATTGAATTTCTTACAGATCTGGCAGCAGACCATCCAATCTGCACATTTGACTGGGCACAGGTGTTACACTGGATGCGCTTTCTCCGATTTTTACAGCCCACTCATTTTTATGAGCAAATTGACGTGAATCCGAACAGTATTGACGGTGGCGTACGTGTCTCCACTGGCCCTGGATGTCTTTCCCCCTTCGCCATTTCACATTAAGGTTTATCTTCACTTAAACCTTCTGTATTTAGTTAACGTGACATTTATTGAACAAGTATGTAATTAAAAATTAACAAAAAAACTAGGGTTTGCTTATATGGTTCCCAAGAGTCCCACTGTTACTGCAAAACCTGGTATGTCTGCACACTAAAGATTCTGACCCTGTGCAAGCTATTTGTGAGAGGACTAATATATTGAAGGTGTTTTACTCCCCATCCAGCCCTGAGAGGGATCTATACATTTTGTTCTTCTTCAAGGGTGGCAGGGTGGCTATCAAAACAAACCATGCATGAAAAAAATGAGCTGTCTCAAACCATGCACCTACACAGTAGACTAATATAGACAGAATGCGTAAATGTGCATACATACAGTGACCAGTACTAAATTCAACTGTGTCACTGATGTGCTGAGTGTGGTCCATCAGTCAAACATCTGCTCCTTTTCAACTGATGCATATGGGAGAAGATGACCGGCAAATTTAGATTTAGAGTTTAGATACAGAACTGTGCAAAAGAGCCAGATTTTTTTGTATTTTAAATATAGTCTGTTTTTTGTTTCCCATTTTCAGTACCTGACCAGTTTCAAAGGACTGTTTTTTGTTTGTTAAGCCACGGAGTGACCTGTAAATCATTCAAGCTTAAACAAATAAATAAAAATTTCAAGCATAAAAAGCATCTAACATAAGGCAGGACCAGTGAAAAACAAGTGCAGCTGATGATCAGGCCGGTGATTAATATAGTAATGATGCTGGTTGAAACTAACAAAAGGGGAAATGAGGTCGCTGTTGAATTTGTTACTGTACATAAGGCACTTTGCAGTCTGTCACCAAAATCATTTGTTCCCATTTCTTTAATTTAATCTACGTAATTGTAGCTTCAGCTTCCGGGTTTGATTCTCGCCTCAGGGTCTGTGTGCATGGAGTTTGCATTTTCTTCTCGTGCTTGGTGGGTTTTCTTCCAGGTACTCTGATTTCCTCACACAGTCCAGAGACATGCACATTAGGTTGATTGCAAATTGATCCCAAATTGCCTATAGTGTGTGAATGAGTATGTGTGTGCATGTGTTTGTGTTTGTGCTCCTTTACAAGGTGTACCCTGCCTAATGCTCAAAGTCTCCTGGGATAGGGCTCAGGCCCCCCGCGACCATGTCCAGGATAACCGTTATACAAGGTGAATGAATGAATGAATGAATGAATGAAGAAATGAGGGCTGGCCTAAGACTTTTGCACAGTACTATATATTTAGAAGACTGAAGATTATTTTATTTGTGGGATGATAAGCTACAGTTTATTTATCCTTACATGTGCAGATCAATCCAAACATTCCGAAGAGTCTATGTGGATGTATTTTTAGCAAAGGAGAATGGATTTTTTTAACATTACAGAAAAATGCCACCGCTTAGTAGACTAACCTCACGACCTCCCTGAAGTAGGCCTGGGGAGCACCATCACATTCCATGATGATCTCATCGGTTGTAATGTGGGAATCTGCAGTGGAGAGTGGCTCATGTAAACTGTTTCCCTTATACTGCCTGTCCACTTTGTTTGTCTTTTCACCCCCCCCTCCACTTTCTAGTGTTCTATTCCTTCTTTCATTTTTCATTCTTCCTTTTCTTTTCTGTTGTGATTTCATCACGCTCTATCTTTCCTCTTTCTCACTCTAGTGATTTTGAGATTGATTGCCGGCCTGCGCACGGCTTTATCCACGTCCTTCCCATCACCAACAACATGACAGAATTCAAGCATGTGATTCAGCAGCAGAGGATCTCTGGGAATATGGACACACCAGAGGGAGGCTTTGATGCCATGCTGCAAGCAGCTGTGTGTCAGGTAAACACTAAAGCCTGAGCATCAGACATTTAAAGTGCGTTACCACGGCAGCCTGAGAGACCTGTGAGGTCTGGTGCCTTTTCTCTCATGTAGTGGAAAAAATTAACAGTGCTCTATGGTGAGAGGAAATAAACTAAACCTCCTTTTTAATGAAAAGGGCAGATTTTTGACATTTTAAACACACAAAATGTAAGCTTTAACTGTTAAAATTTGGTTAGCAGTATCATTATGCACAAGACTATGATCTACTGAGTGAACATTTGTGTTCAGATCATAGGTTTGTATTAGGTTTGGTAATGAGGCAGGCAAATATATAGCTCATGGGAGTAAAAAAGGAGGCCATGTTCCTTATAATGAGAGGACTTGGTGCTTCTGCAGCACTGTATGGCACATTTGTTTATTTAACCTGAGCATTCCTGATTAGCATTGCTGTAGTTTAAAACACTAATTTGATTATATTTTAGGAAACAGAGTTAACTAGTTAATTAGAAAGATGTCTAATAGGGTGAAAAGGAAATAACCTCAGGAGTTTTTTTTTTTTAATCACCTATACCACATACGCTCACCGCCCACTTCATTATGCACACCTTGCTACTAATCAGCCCTACTACCAGGTCGGACCCCATTTTTCAGAACCGCCCCAATTCTTCATGGCATATATTTAGCCAGGTGCTGGAAACATTCCTCAGAGATTTTGATCCATATTGACATAGATTTGACTGCAGATTTGTCAGTTGTACATCTATGATGCAACTCTGATGTTCTACCACATCCCAATGGTGATCTGTTAAATTAGGATCTGGTGATTGTGGCGGCCAATTGAGTACAGCGAGCTTATTGTCATGTTCATATGAAGTACCATGTTACTATGGTCATATAAAGGGATCGACATGCTCACCTACAGTACTTGGGTAAGGAGCCCAAAGTGTGCCGAGAAAATGTCCCTCACACCACCACCAGCTTGGACCATTGGTACATGGCAGGATGGATCCATGCTTCCATGTTGATGCCAAATTATGACCCTACCATCTGAATGTTGCAGCAGAAATTTAGACTCATCAAAGCAGACATTTGTCCAATCTTCTGTTGTCCAATTTTGGTGAGCCCATGCAAATTGTAGCCTCAGTTGACAGTAGTGGTACCTGCTGTGGTCTTTGATGCTGTAGCCCATCTGCTTCAAGGTTTGGCATGTTGTGTGTTCAAAGATGCTGTTCGGCAACACTCTTCGATTGCAACAAGATGTTATTTGAGCTATCAGATATATATATATATATATGAGCTCATCAGACCTGTATCAGCCCATTCTCAGCTGATCTTTGGCATTAACAAGCCATTTTTCTCTGTAAACCCTAGAGATGATTGCGGTAAAAATCCCAGTTGACCAGCATTTTCGGGAAAAATTCAGACTAGCTCGTCTGGCACAAACAACCATGTCATGTTCAAAGTCACTTAAATCACCTTTTTACCCCATTCTGCTCCATATAGACTTCCAAAGGCTGCTGTATAAGCATTTCACTGCATGGCTACTCTGCAAATAAAAATGCGAATTGATTTATAAGTTAGGTAACAAAGTAAATATGTTTTCTCTTTTATTTCTCACTACAGGCAAATATGTCAACATTTTTGTCCATGATAATCTCACACACAATGTGCAAATGTTGTACATAAGTAGATAATCTTATAATGAGCTAATGTGGTTTCTGTGCAAGTGACTGTCAACACGAGTTGAAAAGCATTTGAAAATACAAAGAGTTTTTGTAAAGAAATGAGCTTGACTAAGCAGCAGGTTAGATAATGCCTTCTCTTTGTGAGAAATTTTACATGGAATTGTTAGTACAATAAAATGTTCATAATAACAGCCTTCATGTTGTGGTTGGCTGAACTCGTTAGCTTGGCTTGGAGGCCACACAGATACAAGTTAAGTGCAAGTACTTCCCTTTTATTCTTGGCTTAATTGTTCATAAACACAGAGTGTTTGTAGGCTCGAGTGTTTTGTGCTCAGTTTTCCATTTTGGCTCCATTTTCAGGTCAGGCGTTTACCTTAACATCACAATTAAAAACACTTCTCTCCAAAAAAAAGTGCACTGCAGTCTGAGGACTAATCTGTCTCCTTTCAAGTTTTAAGTTGTGATGGCTAACTGCCGTCACCGCCCAAGCCTGTGAACAATGCATGGGAATGTGTGTACAGCAGTGCACATTACGCATCCCCCTTAGAGAGAGTGCTCATCATGGAGCATATTGGGTGCCTGAGTCACTCTGTGTCACTGATGCTGAGATTGCTTTTTTAATGACATCATTTTAATGCTCTCTTTTATGTAGTTATGCATAAATGTGGGTGTTATTCAGGGCAGCAGGGGTAAGACAAGGAGTAAGACATTCATTAGTAGGTTGACTAGGCCTTTATAACAATGCAGCTTGTGTCCACTTTTTGGGTTTTTCCATGATTCACTGAGATATGGTTCGGGTATGACCTTGAATGAATAGCAGGCTTGATAACTCCTACAGCTCTGTGTATTACTTTCAGTCTCACTTTCTTACTAAATACTGGAATAGAAAGTAGAACTACACTGAGATTAATGAACTACTTTTTTATCTGTAATATCTGACTATCCGACTTCTTTTCTGACCATATCTGGCCATCTTTGTTACTCACCTTGGATCATTTTCCATCTTGGGATTTCTGTTTGCCGTGTAACGAGCTGCTTTTGAGATAGGGCTTAGCATGCAGGTGTCATGGGAAACAGTTGTGCAAACTCCTTACAGGAGTTCCCTTATGTTTATAAGGAAATATTATTAATGGAATAATAGCTCTTGCTCTGACATAGCTGTTTTTAAACATGAAGCTAACACAGAAAATAAGCAGCTTTCATAACCCTAAACATGGGTCACATTAGCTACATTTGCTTGGACAATATTTCTATAATTTCCAATAAATCCCACATTCTGTGCTTTAATACAAGAATAATGTCTTATCTTATTAATGATTGGTTGGATGCTTTACTACATGTAAAATGGCAAACCAATATATTTATTCCATCAAGAGTGAAATGATCAGATCTAGTGTTTAAACGGCTAATATTTTCCTATTGAACAGATAAAGTTTTACCCAACCCCACCATTCCAGTTGAAAATACATTCTGATCAGGTCAGACTGTTCCTATTGAGGTGTTTACATGATGCATTTTTTATTCTGATTGTGCTATTATTATGATTATTAGTAGAATATTGGGGTCCATGTAAACTGTCGTTTTGTCAACTCTATACTGTATGGTTAACCTGCAGATGACAAATTACTTGTAGAGTTGAGACAGTTGTAAGTAGCAGTATCATCTACAGTAAGTACAGTATTTTAGTTTGTGCATGTATGTAATACATGTAATATATACTATAAATAGTATGAACTAAGTTGAGGTTAACCATAATCCAAGTCCATACAAGACAGGCAGGCAAAATTAAACCACAATACTCTATGAGCAAGACCTAAAAACTAGAACAAATGTGAATGTAAAGATTGCTTTTGAATAATATAAACAAGTAAGCATACTAAGACTGTAATTTTATGTTCATTTATCATTTTTGCAGAAAGACATTGGCTGGCGACCTGAAGCTAAGCACTTGCTGCTGTTCATGACCGATGAGCCATCTCATCTTGCACTGGATAGCAAATTGGCAGGCATTGTGGTGCCCCACGATGGGCGCTGCCACCTAGAAGATGGCACTTATTCCCAATCTGCCCACATGGTAATCAATCAGACTATATCAAAATAATTGTATTTAGGGATCCTACTGAGCAGAATGTTTTAGAAATGCTATTGATTTTATTCTTGGCCTCCTTCAGGAGCATCCAACCATTGGGCAGTTGGCAGAGAAGCTTCTACACAACAACATTTACTCAGTTTTTGCTGTGAAGCACGTGCAGTATGAGTGGTATGAGGTAATTTCTGACAAATGAAAATGGATCCTGGCTTCATTAGGTAATCCCATGGCTTACAACAGGGGCAGATGTTAAATGACTCTCTCTCTCTCTCTCTCTCTCTCTCTCTCTCTCTCTATCGCTCTCTCTTTTGTGTATTTTGTTTTGTTAAAAGGATTTGGTGGCTTTCCTACCAGGTACTTACCTGGGCATTTTACCTGGGAATCTTACAAACCTAGTGGTGGATGCATACAAGGTGAGAACATCCAAGCTTTTGGTTTCTGTCTAACTCATTGTGGCACTTTATATTGTGGCTCCTCAATTAAATGATCAGTGGCAGCTAGTCATTAACCTGTCTTAAGAGGACAGGTTATTTTATGAATCACCACACAGTCAGTGCTTTCCTTTAGGATTTACAAATAAAGCTGCTCGTGAGTATGCGTACAGAATGATCAGTGTTTCCTGTCTGATTCAGTGTCAGTGGAAAAAAATTCTCACAGGGGAGCTGAGGTGGAAAAGGGGATTTTGAGCAGGCATTCAGCAGGGCAAATGCATTAAACCCAGTGGGGTTACAACAATCTATTGTTCCTCCTCTCGGAAGAAGTAGAATCCACAGATTGTGCCGAACAGAGAGCTGCATTATGATTCTCCTGAATTGCCGCAGTGACAGTGCACCATGTCTCTCTCTACCACCAACTATTTTTAGAGCTTCTGTTTTTAACATGTGTTTAAAAAGCCTCATTACAGCTTAGAATAACAGTGCCTCTTGGACAGACAATGTGGTTGGTGCATCTCTGTCTCACATTCCTTTTTTTCAGAAACTGTTATCAGATGTCAGAGTGGAGGTGGAAGTCGAGGACAGAGAAGCACACAGATTCTGGGTCAGCGTAAAAGCAGTATGCCCGACCGGATCTACTGCGTCAGGAAGCAGCAAATGCACCAACGTTCAACCCGGGCAAAAAGTACGGAAGAATCAATGAGTTGATTAAAGAATACTAATACAAACCCTTTTTTTCTTCTGAAGACATTTCTTATTGCGATTACCAGAGTACTTAACAAAAGCCTCCTACATAACAGGCAGAGGAGAATGTGTACTGAGTACTTTTGTTAAGAGAGTCTTTTTTATAGGTTGTGTTTGTGAGTGTGTACAGTATGCGCATGTGTGTATTTCAAGGTCCATAGGGAGAATAGAATAGAATGTGTACTTGAGGAGGCGATTACACGAAAATCCCGTTCACAAGAACAGCCCAATATGCTGAACTCACATGACCTTTATGTAATACAAGATAATGATATAAAAAAACATGACATTTCATTAGAAACTATGTTTTGAACTTGCTTTATAGTATTATGGTACATGTTGCCCTTTATGTGCAAGTCATTTAGCTGCTCAGAAATTTACATAACATCATCTGAAACAAACATTTTAAAAAGTAATATTTACAGGGAAAGACCCTTCCACATGCCAATCACTGACTCTTCTACCTCCATCTGTGTTTCCCTAAACTATGTGAACTAGTATTTCCCTCTACTGACAAAGGCATAATTATTAGCAGATGTGTTAAATTAGGCACAGGAAACACCAATCCACATTGTGCACACATTCCATGACTGGAACTGTTAAACTTTTCCCTAATAATAAAAAAAAAAAAACCCACTCTTATCTGATCTGTCCTCCCTCAAGGTCTTCTTCAACATCACAGTGGGAATGCGAGCGTGTCCGGAAAGGGATGATGCTCTGCAGAAACCAAATAATCCTGAGGTTAAATTGGTGGTGAAACCTGTAGGATTTAACGAGTCCACGATTGTGCGAGTGCGACAAGCCTGTGTGTGTAGCTGCGGTGAGGCAGGACCTTGCCATGACAATCCGGAAACTCCCCCGTGTTTGTCTGGAATCAATTCAGCAGTTGAGAGGGGTTTGATGGACAGTTGCCAAGATGTGAAGTCTGGCCTGATGTGCAGTGGCAGAGGAACTTGTGTGTGCGGGGCATGTGTGTGTGACCGGAGCAAGCTTGGCACCATCTACGGACAGTTCTGCGAGAAGGACGATTTCTCCTGTCCCAACGAGAGGGGTGTAATGTGTGGAGGTGGGTATGTGTGTCTGTGTCTAAACACAAACACATTTTAACACATCACAAAGAACCAGATGTTTTGTAATCTGAAATCTGGTCCTAGCATGGAATACTGGTATTTGTAAGTGGTGCTAACACTGCTTTAGGTTGGTGAGTGGTTACTTATACGTACCATTTTACACAATGTCTGTTTGCACCAACTAGCATTAGCTGTGAAACTAGCATTATCTGTCCCTTTCTTTCACCTATCTGGCTCAGGTACTATTTATTTATTTATTTACAGAATACAATAATTTAGCTAAACTCGTCAGATCTAAACACTGCATTTTGCTACTGTCATCCAGCTATTTTATGGTACATGCTAATTTGAGCAAGAATCAGATCCCTCTCTGCTTCAGAGTCCCTGTGTTATGGCTGACTTTTCAACTTTCTAACAAGAAAGAAATAAATTAAATAACATATCAATTAAATTTACTGTACTTTACTCATACTGTATATGTAATCATGAAGACTATTAATTTTACAATATAGAAAATGTTGGGCTAAATATTATATAGTATAATTACAAACAATATTCAACACTGCTTGCAAGCCAGTGTTAAGCTAACCACTGTCTTGGTATTATTTCATTTTTATTTACAGTGAGGATGCTAGCAAGCTTTCCAACCTTACACTAATTACTATCTGTCCAGTTACTTTATTGTGTAATTAATATATTAGGCGGTCTTGCTAGCAGGCTAGCTAGTGCAGGTTCAGGCTAATTGGTAATTGGTACTGTTGTATTTTTAATTTTTTTTACTTAACCTGTAATTGTCAAAAACAGTCCCAGCATAAACATTTTTTTTTTACCAGCACAAACACCGCACTACTGAAAAAAAAAAGGACAGCGAGCATAATTTGTTCCGGAAGCATGCTTGTACAGTATATCAAAACACTTGTATATTAAAGCTAATTTCCCCTTAAG
>JAOTRS010000029.1:3713371-3727293 GCA_028565755.1 Dinotopterus cunningtoni | reverse complement strand
TGTGTGTGTGTGTGTGTGTGTGTGTGTGTGTGTGTGTGTGTGTGTGTGTGTGTGTGTGTGTGTGTGTGTGTTTTTGTTTGTGTCAGGTTAATGCTATGCATCTAGCAGCGCAGGAAAAAGCAGCCAGGCTGGATTATTCTCATTCACACCCTGGCATTGCTCAAACCTTTTCCCCGCTGTGCTCTGATTGGTGCCAGTGTCTTCTAAATGCTAATCTGAAGTCAGGTGGGTGGGGTATTGTGAGAGTGGGTGTGAATGTGCAACAGGAAACAAGTCTAGGTTTCTGAGTTGAGCAGGGTTAGTCTGTGGGCGTGCTGTGCCATCTCGCGTCTCCCTTCAGCTGGACACGGTGAGCATATTTATAATTAAACCCTCGCCGCTTCTCTGTAGGAATCCTCCTGCGTGTTAGCGGCGCGAAGCAGTCAGGCTCTCTGGAGTACAGCGTGGGCGAGCGTGAATATTTCCATCCAGCTCCTGCGTGGTGGAATGAGTCAGGTTTTGATCGGCGTCCTCGCTCTGTAAGTATAAAGCATCTGGAGGAGAGTGCTTATTTGGGAGCCCGTAAAGCTCAAGCTCTAGAGTTTCCTACGGTTCTGTTCGAGCTGCTGTCTCATTATCCTTTCGAGTGGCTGAAACAGCCTGCTGAGGGGAATGTCTTCCCAGTCTGAGGCTCAGAGCGTGGGCTTAAGTGTGAGGGGGGAAAAGCTGAAATGTAGCTTTCTGTGAGAGAAAGATTAGTATATGATGAAATGGCAGAGCTGAGCTTGTTCTCTGACTGTGTGTGAAGTCAACGTGGTGCAAAGAGTAAGACACAAGTACGAGACTCAGGCTGAAGAATCTGGTGACGAGGGCGTTTCGATTTCTTACTGTTGGCAGTTAAATAAAACTCCTCAGATTTCATTTGTATAAAAATGATTTGTGTGCTAGGTGTTCTAGTCCTACTATTGCTGACTTGGACCTGTAATGGGTAAGGAGTAGAACACAACAGATGCAGACTGTTCAAGGAAAATTAATTAGTGATGATGTGATGTGATGCCATTATCACTCTGTCGATTATTTTTCAGTGACGGCAACAACAGCTTGTCCCTAAGTGTTTGATTCATTATGCACTACATGAACTCGTCACTGCTAACAATCCTTTATTTGGTTAAAGAAAAAAAGAAAAGACACCATGTTTTTTTTGTCCCTTGCAATAGATTCATTGATGTTGAACATACTTAAATGTAACTGATATTTTTACTGCCATTATAGTCGTTATGAACAGCCTATGTGTTTTTTGCTAAGAAATGTCTCACAGGAAATTTCACCATACCCGCGATCATAGTTTTATTATTAAATTATGTTTATAGAGCATCTTGCCTACAAGTCAGTGTCTGTCAAATTTTTTGACTAGTTTTTATACATACTGACATGCAGCGATCTTTAGACCCGTTATAGACTCTCTCCTCTACTGTGTGCGTCTGCCCAGTGGGAGAGAACAGGAGCGTGCGTGATAGTACAGAGAGACTGCATTCCCGAGTTCTCACAAACGCAGGAAAGTTCATCAGACCATTCAACCTTCATACACTCGTAAAGTGCTGTCATTATTGAATGGCAGCCCGGCTGGCAGTGTTGGGGGACGTTACTTTTTAAAGTAACTAATTACATTTCAAAATTCCTGTCTTTAAAAAGTAATCAGTTACATTACAGTGTTACTTTCTGGTAAAAGTAACTAGTTCGAGTACTTTTCTATTGCAGAAAATGAAAAATCCTTTGTGATTCCTCATGCATGTTTTAGTCAAGACCTTTATAATTATTCTACCATTATCACTTAGCGAAGTTTGGCCCATAATCTGTTAACTACTAATACCCCTATTTCACCTACGCGGTTTCGCGCAAGGGCCGTAAGTACGGTTCATCATGATTCACAGAGAGTTTTGGCGCTGTGATTAGGTTTCCATCTTTCCGTGCGTCGGTCCTCGCATAGTCAAACAGCATAGGTGAGATAGGGGTGTAACAGCAGGAATAACAGAGGGGGGGTTGGTTATCGGGGGCGGGGCTTGTAGGACGACTTTTACACACACAATAACGGATTGGGAATGAGTGCTGTCTGGCTCATGGATTACATAAATTTTCTGACTAACGGATTACATTTCTGAAAAAATAACTAAATAACCGAGTGCGTTAGATTACTCGTTACATCAAAAAAGTAATCGAAGTACTTGTTACTTTGTAACGCGTTACACCCAACACTGCCGGCTGGACTATAACCTTCACTCTCGTGCTCTGTCCACACTGAACTTACATGCTATCAGGCAGATAATAAGATAAGACAAAACAACAGAAAAGATTAATTTGACATTTAATTTCGGTAGTGTTTTTCATTTAAATTAATTAATGATTATGTAGTTTAGCTGCCTTGTTAGCTAAACTACAATGAGCATCAACAACTGACTAAACGGCTAAATGAAGAAAAAAAAAAAAGGCTTTTCCTCACATGCAGTCAGTCCAAACCCTGCCTCCTTTACATCACATGCTATCGATAGTAGAGATGGGGAAAATTTTAATTCAGTTACGCATCAGGATTGTTTTTTTGTTGCAATTTGTGTATTGTCACACTGCCTCCAAAATGTTTTTTTTTTTTTTAATTTTTAATTTATACATGTTTACATTTTGGATGGTAAAATTGTGCAGTTCCTCCATAATTCTACAGGTGTGCTGGTTTTTTTTTTTTTTTTTTTTTAAATAAACTTCTTTTTAAAAAAAAATAAATAAATAAACTGTGATACTTAATCACAACAAGAATTGAATTTAAATTAGCACCTACTGTAGGTCTCGTGATTACAGCGTATCGGGGGGTCCCTGGTGATTCCCATCCCTAATCCCTAATACAGAGATCGAGTCAAGCAGTGAGTTCTCAGTGAGGTCACACAGCTGGACTCGGTAGATTCATTATTAGATAGTTTTAGCACGGCTAAGTTTCTCTAGTAAAAGTCACTACAAATGTTTTGGCTCCTAAAATTTTGGTTTGGCTCCTAAATATTTTTGTAACGCAGCCAAAACGAGAACAGGGCGAGGACTGTATTTTTAGAATGCAAACAAATGACAAATTAGTTTGCTTAAATTTAATCTTTGACTTTGCCTTTTGGCGGGCTGACAGGGCTGTCGGAACAATTTAAAAGGGGTAAATTTATTTTTAATTTGTATACATATTTAAAATCATATATTTCACTTTTAGTCCCCAAGCATAAGACTCTAACAGGCTGTTTCTTCTTAGAAAGATTTCCTTGACAACATTTTGTCTATAGCTCTATTCTATTTCTATATTCACATGCCTATATACAGTATAACTAATAGAGATGGAGGGAAAAATATATTCAGCTCTGTATCACGGTTCTTTTTTGTGGCAATTTAGGTATTATTACACTGACTCCAAAGTCTATTTATTGTTATTTATTTGTATTTTTTTATGTTTCCGTTTGGGGTGGTGTGCTCTAAACACATGGGCAGGTAACATAGCGTCCTGTGTGGTAGGAGTTTGCTATAAGTTTGTTTGGAATTGTAACAAAATCTAAATAAATGAATATAAAATCTGCATATTTATAACAACATTAAGCTAACAGAATTGCAATATAAAACAGATCAGCATTTAAGTATCGTGGTAATATCGTATCGGGTCGTCCCTGATGATTCCCATCTCTAGAAATAATTTTATACATTTTTAAACCAAGAAGGGATTTGTACAAAAATTAATATCAGAGTAAAATACCTAAATAGCAGCAACAACAAAATGATGTTTTGTGTTAATTTTATCAGTAAATAAAAATTATGATCTGGTTTCTTTAAATGTTCCATATTTCAGTATTAAATCCATTTAATTGATTAAAATCCAAGTAACATTTCGATTCACATGATCCCAGCATGTGCTTCCAGCATCTTGAGACGTTCAGTCCATGTTCAGAGCAGAGTCCGGATGAACAGGTTTGCCGTGGTGATGCTTTGACATGTTTATATGAAAAATGAGTAAAAAAGCAAACATGCCGCTGTTTGCTCTGCACTTGATTGCTGCTCTGTACCTGCTTGGTTACTATTATTACAAGTGGATGAATCGCTTTCCTTTTCCAGCACTAAACTAAACACCATGTCGCACTGGCCTGGTCTTCTCTGCGTTGTCGGTGCTCACGTCTTATCTTCTTTTCTCAGCTTGTTAAGGAAGTGCGTTCTTGCAGCAGCTCAGCACTTTGTGGTTTCCGTGCTTCTTCCACAGAAGTAGTATTCCAGTGAAATAGAAATAAATCTTAAAAGGGGTCAGTGGAAAAGAAGTTGCACCTAAATTATGGCACAAGTAGATTTACTCATTATTTTTTTAATGCAAATTTATTTGCAGAAAAGTGTCTTGATTTGAGAATAGCTAAGGCTGTGGAGGAAAACTTTTTAAAAGTTTCAGTGGTTTAAAACTCTGGTTACCACACACTGGGTTGCAAAACCACAGGTGGATCACAGTTGGGGCCCTTTATGGTATATGACTGCAGTATACCCTTGAGCATGTTAGTTTTCTACCACTGTTATGGTTTCTGGCATAATTTTGCTTGCAGTTAGAACGAGAGAAGAGAAAATATAATCAGATAGTGTGTGACCTCCACCTAGAAATGCATTTATTTAGTGTTGTTTGTATAGTCTAGTTTTATTGTTGACTTTTAAAATGAACATGTTATCAATAGCACAAGGCTACATATGATTTATCATATGTAGCCTACTTCAGAAATGCCTAGCTTATTGTTCAGGGTAATAAAGTGACGTGTAAATGCATTAAAAATTATAAGTTAACATGCATTCATGCACATATGATTTTATAATGACCATTGAGAATTGGGTCATTTTTAAAAAGTGTGTCCCTAGAAAAAAAGTTTAAGACATCAGAAATTGAGATCTTTATGCATTTGATGTGAATCACCAGTAACGACCCGATGCAATATTATCATGACACCCTGGTGTCGATTTGATTTGTATGCTAGTACTGCGATTTTAGAAATATCCTGATTTGATATTAATTTTTTAGAATTTTTTTTTCACATAATTCTCTCCTACCACACAGGATGTTGTGCTGCCTGCCAATGTGTGAATAGTTTAGAACGCACCACCTGTGGGATTATAAAGGCACTGCAACATTTTACCACCTCAAATACAGAGGTTAAAAAAATTATGGAAAAGTACAGAAATAAAAATAAAGGAAAAATATTATCTTGGAGTCAGTGTAGGGACATTAATCACGATATGTAACTGAGTCAGTAATGTAACTTGGTTATATATAAAATGCAGGTAGGGTTAAGGGTTAGACAGGGACCAGTTGGTACTGGTATTTAGACTCAGACTTACCCATGCACCAAGCCCAGTTTTTTTTCCATTTTTGATGCAATCTCGCTGTCAGCGCAAAGTTTTGGCTCATACTGATCAAATGCAGACATCCTCACAGTAACTAAAGCTCGTTTTGCTAAATTCCTCAGTGTGGATGTGTGGCCTGGACGCCTCATGTGTTAACACTGAGAGAGACATTTAATAAATTAATCCCAGCATTGTGAAATGTCTCTGGAATTTGGTTAAGAAGTAAATACTTCTGGCTTTTCATAATATGAAAGTGCTATCTTTGTGTAAACAGATTCAGATTTACATTTAGTTTTCAGTTTACTAGGCACACTAGGGGGATCAATCACAGTGCTATGGTTTGAAAATTTTGACAAGGTATAATAAATGCAGTGTCGAGGTGTTGGATACGCATTTACAAACACAAGTCAATGGTGAAGATTGAAGCAGAGTCACAAACGCCAGAGTTTTGGAGAGAAATTACTTCAGGGAGTTTGCCGTCATCCGTCCAGAACAATAGATGGCGTTTAATGTGAATGGTTTGCAAAAAAAAAA
Source organism: Dinotopterus cunningtoni (assembly GCA_028565755.1). Taxonomy (NCBI): domain Eukaryota; kingdom Metazoa; phylum Chordata; class Actinopteri; order Siluriformes; family Clariidae; genus Dinotopterus; species Dinotopterus cunningtoni. The sequence continues at coordinate 3,721,398 of JAOTRS010000029.1, read as the reverse complement.
AACCAAAATTTTTAAAACAGACCAGATGATATGGCTAGAGAAATCCTCCAGAAACCAAAGAACCCGTGTCTAAGGTTGCATTCACACTACAGACTCGAGCGCAGAGCGGAGGACGCTTGACCCTTGACCCCAAAGTCTGGTACATTTGCGTATTTTGGAGCGTGAACAGCTGTTTAGAACATGACGTCATCTGCAGATGTCTGTGCAGCACGTGGCGAGCTCGTCCTCTGAAACACACAGTTTTATAAGTGTGATGAAGCAGGAAGGCAGGCGAGAGGGTCATTCTCGACGTTTTTCCACAAAATATCAATAATATTAGGTATAGTGCATACTTGTACTCCTGTTCACCAGGTGCATACTGCCGCCTGCTGTATCGGAGTGTGTAGGTACACAGGTGTACAAGGCAATCATGGCTAGTGTGAAAGCACCTTAAATATCCCTACTACACCAAGAGTCCTGTCCTGTGCTAACTCCTCCAGTAATATAAATCATATCATTTGGTCCATCGCTCGTTCTCACTCTTGCCTTTATTTTAGGCTAAGCATCCCCCAATCTCTTTCCTGAAATCCCATGTTCTGCGTTATGATTAGTTATAAGAATTTAGTCTCATCTGTGATTAGATCTGTACTTCACATCTAATCAATCAGATCCAATCGTTCTCAGCCCAGAGTGTCACTGGTTGAAAGTCTGAACTGAAGACAGATGAGGCGGAGATGTTTTTGTTCCCAGTAGGAATGGGAATCACCAGGGACGTCCCGATACGATACTATTGCGATACCTGGGTGCTGGTTTGATTTGTATTGCAATTCTGTTAATATCATGATTTTATAAGTATCCCGATTCGATAGTAAACTTTTTTTATTCATGATTTTGTTACCGTTCTGAACAAAATATTCTTATCACAACAGTACGAGTAGTTTTATGTGCGCCACTTGCAGGGTTATAGATGAACTTGCAGCATATATAATACAAAACATATATAAATTGAAAATGTTTTTTAAAAAAGCGATTTTGGATTTTACATGAATTGCCACACAAAAGAACTGCGATACATCACTGAATCAAGTTGTTCCTCTCTATCTCTAGTTCTCACTGAGCTTGTCTCGTCAACAGCATCACCCCTACGTGGGACAGTCTTGTGCAGAAAGCATACATTTTGTTCCAATAAGAGAGAGACGATCGGATCAAGTGTTTACATGGCAAATTTTAATATATCGAACAAATTGTGAAAGGTTTACACCACGCTTCTCGTTTTCACCGCAAATTCATTCAGATTTTCCGATCGAGGTGTTTACTTGACGCAGTTTGATTCTCAGTGGACTTTTGGGCTCTATATATGTAATAGTTACAACAGTAGTGGTTGCTGGAGGATAAAGGGTTAAGGATTAGGTGTGGTGTTTTATGGCTTATCTGTGTTTTGTATGCAGTAGACATGTTATCAGAAATTTGTTTCCCTCCTGTTCTTGCCATCTTTTTTTTTTTTTTCCTTTTTTTTTTATGATTTAAAAATTTTTTTTACATCTGTCTAAATTTTGCATTCACTTCACCATCAGCCATCTGCTGACTCATCTATGTGTGTCCTTTTGTGTCCTTTTGTGTGTGTGTGTGGTTTTTTTTTTTTTCTTTCTTTCTTTTTTTAATACTTGAAGGTCAGACAGTATTTTTGTAGGATGTGTCTAATAAAGCTGAAAGAGCAAGCAGCCTTGTCTCTGCCTTCTTGTAAATCAGCTAGCATAAGTCACAACGCATAAACACAGACATGATCAAGGCGTTGGGTTGATCAGGCTTTTCCGGAGGACAGATGGCATGACCACAGTGGAGTGAAGGAACTCGATTGGCTGGGGGGAAAAATCCTACATATCAGTTCAATTCAAAATCTGATTTTCACTGTCGTGTGAGCATGAATACATAAAACAAGGATGATCTTTTTGTGTCTGTAGCTTCTTTCCAAACAAAACTGGTTTCCTCATCATTTAGTGGCAGTGCTCCTACAGTATACGCACTCTTTCTTTGGCAAGGCAGCAATGACAGGCAGTGAAAAGGTCAAACGCCGGGCCTTAATAAGGTCTCAGCTTGTCTCTTTTTGTTCATCACGATCTCATCCGTTCTCATTAGCCAGCCTGCCAGTTTCCAAGCCTGAGGAGAGACACAGTCGGAGCTGCAGATTGCCCCAAGGCAGGGGAGGTGGCGTTAGCCCTTTAAACCAGACGCTCTTCTTTTAGTGTTGGATTTTGGACACTTCAACACGGTCATGAGGTTCATTTCCTTTGCAGCTGAGAAATGTTTTCCTAACTCTTAAGTTCTCTTTCCACAAAGCACAAATGAGTCACAGTGGACAGAATGTTTTGGTGTGTTTTGTCTCTCAGTCACCATCTGTCATGAGTTACTCAGTGATTCCTGGTCTATCGAATGAAGTAGAGTCAAACATCAGTGCTGACACGTCACGTATGCCTGATATTTTTTCTTCAAAAGCATCGGTTCTCATTCCTGGTTCTCCAGGGACCTCCAGGACTCCATGAAGCATAGCCTGAGGCTTTCTTTGATTTTACATGAAGGTCAGCTGTTCTGGAACACTTCTTGTAAGAACAGTATTATTAAGTGCATTTGAAAAACCCATCAAGTACCATGATGAAACTGGTTCTCACGAAGACCTTCCCAGGAAGGCAAGACCAAAACTTACCTCTACTGCGGAGAAGTTCATTTAGAGTCACCAACCAATTAACAAACAGCACCTTAGATTAGAGCCGTTATGAAGGCTTTGCAGAGCATAAGTGGCAGACACATGTCAATATCAACTGTTCAGTGGGGATTATTGCATATTTTGGACGCCTTCAGCATTGTTTTACAGTGTAGGATAAAAAAAAAAGGGAACATCAAGGAAGTAAAAGGCGTGTCCAAACTTTTGACTGGTAGGGTGCATGTTTTAAATAACCTTTAAGCTGCAGGAGGAGTGATTTCATTCTTTAAACACTGAAGCATCCTTCTTTGTAAGGCATTTCCGTGCGAGATGAGTAATGCCGCTGTCTGTCTGGGATTTCGAAGTCCTGAGCACCCCGAGAGATCGAGATCAGTCAGGTCATTAGCTCCACACTGCGCTAATTGGCCGATTTGCCAATGTACCCAGAGAGACTTGGTGTAATTAGGCCTTTGTAAGTGTGTGTGCTCCGTCATCAGAGTCAGAAGAAACACAGTAAAGACTGTGTCTTCTGGGGATCGACGCATACACACATGCAGCAGGATATGATGCCTTTTGAGGCCTTTTATTTGAAGAAGGATGTGGAGCCTACTCAATGTTGAAATTGCTGGAAGTGTGTACTGTATGTGCCGGTCGTACCCCGTAGTGGGACGGACGTCTATGCTTCTCTTCCTTGTATATAGTATGACGTGGTGCGCTATTTCAGGAGCGATATGGTTACATAAAACGAGACACGAGTATTGCACTATTTGCTGCAGTGCTTTAAGCATTAATCTTCAGCACGTATGAACAGGACAGAGACCTTATCCGACTGTTCGGAGATCTTGGATTGAATGCTTGACTTTTTGAGAAGATTGGACACGGGGGAGCTTTATGTTGCTGATGTAAGTAGTTAAGATTAAATGATGGGATTTTTTTTTCTTTTTCAGTAAATAGGAACAAAGTACTCAGTTCGCATTCAGGCAATAGATGTTTAATTCCGCATAAATGTCTGTAATGTCGAATGAGCTTATCTAGTATTCAAAATCATAGCGTTTCCTGAAAACAACCAGCAGTAACCAGAGCATCATTGTAACAGGTTTCAAACAGCTTTTGTTGAAACTGGAATATCAGATGTTGGTATTATGGATAATATATTTTCATGCTATGATGTTGTGTTTGCGGAAATAATCTCATCTTACCACTAACGACAGTTTGGTCATTTGTGGGCATCTAGAAGCCACTAGTGTTTTCTTGCATGCTAATTGCTAATACTAGCTATTTATAGTACACTCACTCGAGGCGCTAGTTTTTCTGAACTTTTTCTTTCTTGTGTCGCTATACACCTATAATGAGAGGTTGCATATAATACAGTAAGGGTTATAGGGTTTTCGATACATGGATCGCCACTAAACAATCGTGATACTTAACCCATTCGATTTATTTGTTTATTTTCTTTTCTTTTCACTCTATGGTTGTGTAGCAGACTGTTGCTTCAGTTGAACAGGGCTAAGAGGAAACTATTTTAACTGGGTGACTTGTTTTATGATGAAAGCATATACTTTTTGACTTGCAGAAGCTTTTCACAGCATGCCTGTATGTTCTCATGTGGTTAAGTAGCGGCACGTTATGGAAACCTTAATCCGTGGTGGTAATGCATGGCAGAGAGTAACTTCACCCGGTTAAGACCATGCCGTTTAAAAGCTTCTTCCAGTGACGTAAACATGATGTACCTCGCTATCGTGAAACGTTTGAGTCGTCTCCAATCCTGGTGTGTTTTAGCTGATCTCAGGCAGGTCACAGCAGAACACTGCTGTCACACTTGGGTGTGACCGAGAACGCCTGAGCTAGGTTGGCTCAGCCCACGTTTACTATTGCGAGAAATTGATTCTACTCTGATTCATCTTAACTCAGGGAGTGAACCAAGCATGGTGTGTTCTGTAATTCGGGTTGCAATTTGTTTAGCTCATGAAGCAAAGGTTTGTTTTCCTTTTTTTTTCCATGACGGTATATATATATTTTTAATCAATGATTGAAACAAGTGATTAGTTTTCTTTTTTGTAAACTGACTTATCAGCAGTTTAAAAGCACTCTCAGTGGCAGCAATTCTCTGGACTACCTCTAAGGTTAAGTATCTACTTTTGCTCCCAAAAAAAAAGGCATTGTGATTTTCTTATACTTAAAAATGAAAAGATTTATGATTCAGATTAACATGCTTCATCCAAAATGGCTGTTGAGATGCAGTTACCCATAGCGTAGGGCAGTTTTTCTTTTTTAATCTTTTTAAGATGATTCGGTTTGTGGTTTAATCATGCCCACTGTAATCCCGCATCAGTGGCTTTATGCTCTGTGTTTCTGTGTGTGTGTGTGTTCTAGGTTGTCAAGTATTTATTTTTTTTTAACACAACTTGACAGACCGCTTATGCAAAGCAGTTCTCATTCCTGCTTTTCTTGTACGCAAGGCCGACACGCATTCACCTGTCATGAACGAATCAGCTGAGCTGACGAGGTGACGAGGGATTAGTGGCCAGTCTTCTAGAAAAGGAAAGGAGTTCAACACAAGTCTCTTTTCAGTCTCTCTTTATTAAAATGTCGATCTATTATTGTTCCTTCCCGGTCACCAAAACAGATCGTAGGCGTTCTTGTCATCGCTCGAGGGATGTGTATCGAGGGTGAGGCCATTGCATGCAGAACAAGTCGTGATGGTGCCAGACTGAAAGTCTCTGATGGAGACCTGGTCTGCAGGTTTAGAATATTTGTCTATTTAAAAAAAAAAAAAAAAATGAGTAACATGAGTATGAGACAGAAAATGAACTTGAACCAGATATCAGAACTGGATGTGTTTTTCTTAAAGAATGTCACCAGAATGTTTTTTTTTTTTGTGCAGGTCATCTGCTTAAATGTCATAAACTGTTCTCTAAAAGTGCAGACAACTTCCTTCACCTCTAAATAATCTCAGATTTCTGAATACTTAAATGTGCACCAAAAAACCCCCCAGAAAAACCCTTCATGATGTCACCTACTGGTTGGAAGACCAGTTTGAAGCTCATCTGTGGGAGCTCTAGTCGTCATCGTGGCGGGAGCCGACTCTGTCCAAATCCTCGGGTAATCCGTATATCGCAAAATGGACTGTTGTAACTTGCATTACGGTTGTCGTAAATGGGAAGTGTAGCTATAGTGACCAAAACCTTTTTTTGGGTATCAGGCTGCAAATGTTTATTATTGTGGTAAAGTTGCACATTTTAACATGGCAATCTATGAGGATTGACTCACATTTAAAGCCAGCCACCTAATGGTCATTTGAGGAACTGCACATTTTGGCATTTAAGATTGAGATTCAATTATTTGTCACATGTATCTTACAGCATAGTGAAATGATTGATTTTTTTTTTCCCCCCACATATCCCAGTTAGGAAGCTGATAAGTCTAGCTCTCCAAGACGATCAGCTGATCAGAGATTGAATTAAGCCAATTTATACAGATTATCTGCCATCCTGGTATTACTGCATTAGGATGCTGGTAAATCTCCTGCAGTAAGCAGTTAATACCTTTACTGAAAACCCGACCTGTAGATGGGGAAATCAGTTATCCTGTTTTAAAACATGCACGAATAGTCAAACAGAGGTGCCATTATTTTAAAGCTCTTTCATTAGTGTAGCATCAGCAGTATGTGTGGAGAGTTTAGGTTGAGATGTGCTAGGTTGTGGTTTGTGTAAAGGCGTGGGCGTGTACGGTTTTAGCGATCCCATGCAAAAAAGGATTTTACCAATTTTAAATTGTGTATTTCTACTCAACAAATGACTTCATTTCTCACATGCATTAACTTCACCACATCGTTTCCTGTTTCCGCTAATAGCTGAAACTCACCAGCGCTCATTAAAAATGGAAGAAAGTGTGAATGATGTTTTGTTTTGTGTGTTAGCGTGTGTTAACCAGCACACACTACTGTTAGCTCCACCCACTAGTTAGTGCTTATTTTTTGTTTTTGTTTTTTAAATCGACCTTTAACACGTACCAAACCCATACGACTGGAACCTTAGCTATCGATGGCTGTGGTGACAAATGCGAAAAATGTTCAGTTCACTTTAACCCAGTACCTAATGTACTAATCCCAGAAGAGCTGTAGGATAAAATCAATAACCCTTCCTCTATTTTTTTTCTGTCTCTGCCTGCATCTCTCTTTTCTCTTTTTTTTTTCCTGCCTAAACATCTCTTTCTGTATTTCTCTCTCTCTCTCTCTCTCTCTCTCTCTCTCTCTCTCTCTCTCTGCCTGCCTGCATCTCATTTTTTTCCTGTCTTTTTTTTAAGCCCCTCTGTCTGTGTCTCTCTCTCTCCATTTATTTCTGTCTTTGCCTGCATCTCTCTATTTGTATTTTTTGTGTTGTTTCTCTCATTCTCTTTCTTGCTCTCCATTTCTCTTTGCCATTTTGTCATTTTCTCTCTGTGTTTTTTTCTTGTTTTTGTCTTCATATTTTTGTCTCTCTCTGTCTGACTCTTTCTGTTCATCCTTTTTGAGCTCTGTTGTGGTCTGTTCAGTCTCCATTTTATCATATTTCTTGCTTTCTGCAATTCTCCACGTCCGTTTTCCCAACTGTCCATTTTTAGGCTTTTCTTTCCCTTCCTCCTCTCTCTCCTTCTTTTTTTCCCCTCTATCTGTGATTACACTACCGTGTAGTTATATACACTCTTATGTAATGCCAGTGACCCAGGGGAAGCGCTGCTGTGAGACTTCTCTGTCCACCCCCTGTTCTCTCTCTCTCTCATTCTCTCCCTCTTTCTCTCTCTCTCTCTCTCTCTCGTCATGGTAAGAGGGAAAAGAAGGTAAGAGCAGGGTCTGAGAGAGGTATAAGAGTTAAAATACATAAGGATTATGTTCAGTCAGAGGGAGCACATCTGCCTGTCCTGCTGTGAGAGTAACGGACTGAGAGGACACAGCTGTATGTGACATCGGCGTCTCGTTCTCTAGTGTTCAGCCGCGAGTCTCTGTACGTCTTCGCTTGACTCCTCATGAGCACGACAGTGTCACATCTTTGCCATCAGCACTCGCTTCTACAGTGTGTTCATCTCTCGACATTGTCCTCTCTCGGGTACGTGATGATTTGTTGAACGGTGTGCATGCATGCGCACGTGTGTGTGTGTGTGTGTGTGTGTGTGTGTGTGTGAGATGCAGGATCGTGCGCTGGCTGAGTGATGCTCTGATGCTGCAGGTAAACTACTCTCATTATAGCTCCATTTCATTTCACTGCTCCCTGGAGAGGAAGTCTTGTGTGTATGAGTGTGTGTATGAGTGTGTGTATGAGTGTGTGTATGAGTGTGTGTATGAGTGTGTGTATGAGTGTGTGTATGAGTGTGT
>JAOTRS010000029.1:3680097-3695072 GCA_028565755.1 Dinotopterus cunningtoni | reverse complement strand
AATGTTGTTGAATAAGTTTAAGACCCTTCCAGGGTAAAAACCTTTTACAGCACCTTTACTGCAGATTCCTTGTGTAAATGTTAAATAGACGTCTCCTTACAGAAAACTTTACCGTTTCGATGGTTATACGTTTTAGACTCACATTGTGTGCGGCTGTCTCAAATGTAAATCACTGTACAGGTTGTTACTATAGAAACAATAATGTATTAGAACAAATGCATTAATATAAACCTGTTATTTACCTTACAGCTGGTAAATAATATAGACATAATAATCATATACTGAAAATGATCTTAAAAAAACAATTTGCTGTGTTGGCATAAAGTGGATCCCCAGTCTGTTTCGTCCTTTCATGTTTCTGTTTTTTTAAAGCACAGAATTTAGGAACAAAGGCTTTATGTGGTTTCAGCACAGGAGATAATATCTTTTAATATCCAAGCTCATATTCAGTTATATAACGATTTTATTGAATATTTTTCTCTCTCCTCCTTGTCACCCTAGGTATAACGGAGAGCCTGATTTGGGCTCCAAAGCTTTGGATGACGTTCTGTATCGAGCTCAGTTGGAGCTTTACCCAGAAGTCTTGCTGGTGGGTTTACTTTGTGTCTTTTATGACACGATTATGGAGATCTACACCAATGCCTCCTAATTACTTATCTTTTTGAATGCATTTATATATTCTCAAACAAAATAGTATTTTTTAAAACTATGTATAATCAAGAGCACAGTACATATAGTGAAGGGTTTTGTGCAGTCGGGGACGAATCATACAGATATTAGATATCACCTGAGCGATATTACCAGCACTCGAGAGCAAAGTGCTATCTGCCCCTTCGCCTTGTATGAGGTCACAGATGCCTATGATTGGCTAGTGTTTTTATGGTCAATGTCAGAGTGTGAGCACGTCATCAGTGCCTGAGAGAGTGCACCCACAGGAAAAGGCTCATTTTTTTTTTCACTATCCTTAGACTGATAAACGTACATGTCCAGCAGATAACTACGGACAAAATAATTGATATCTTGTCACATGAGATTTGTCCAGTTTTAATTGGTATTTTGAATTTACTTTACTGGTAGCATTTATGTATTATTTGTTTTTAAAAGGTGGGAAACGCCATCAAGTCGTCACTCAGTGGTGCTGCTCTGAAATCCAATAAGGAAGGTACTCGGTCCATCCAGGTCGAGATCACCCCTACTTACTCACGAATCTCCAGAAACGCTGTCACCAGTCTGTCTATCCGCGGCCACCGCTGGAAACGGCACGGTGAGGACCAGGAGCCGCTCATGTACCCTACGCGCCATTCTTCGACAGCGTAACCAGTCACAACGCTACCCTAATAATTTACACACACACACACACACACACACACACACACACACACACACACACACACACACACACAGGGAGAAAAATCCAGTCTTGTCTTCTATCCAGTACACATCAGTCAATTCCATTCTACACACTTTCTCTCGGCCATATCCCATCCCTCATCTCAGCACAGATATCTCACTGATGGTCTCATGTCTCATCTTTATCTCCTGCCGTCATTATCCGCTTCCATGACGAGTTAGGCAGGCTTTCTGGCTGTAAGCTGCCTGCAGCTGGGCTGTATAGAGATGAGATCTTGTTCTGGCAGCTGCTGAGTGCTATTGGAGTCTGTCCTCCAAATGTCTCCTGCAACAAAGCACTGAAGTAATTACAGCCTTGTTTCTCTAAGCCATCTTAGCAGCCCGTGCCACAGAAAGCTCCAATTAAGCATTGCATCGCATGCAGCACTTTCTTTTTTTTAGTTCAAGTTTCATCTTAAATTTAAAGGCTTGAACGCAAGATGTTTGTGTGCACGTTAAAAAAAAAAAAAAAAGAGACAAAAATGCTTAAATATTTAATATCCGATTGTATTTGGATGATAGTGAGTAAACAGTAACAGGAGTGCTACATACCGAAGCAAACCGAAGTAAATCATAAGGAGGAAGATTCATTTTAATTTACCTAGCCACCAATATATTTTTTTATTCTGGACTCATCTTCAAGGAGGAGTATTTATTTATTTATATATTTATTTATTTAGTCACCATATATACTCTTTGCATAGGATAGAACAGACTAGTATTGTATTCCCTAGTGTTTTATTCCCACTCACGCTTGCGATAGGCGCAGAATGCACTGCCATCTGGAACGAACCGGCTTCTGAAGATGAACAAGTCGAGGAACTAGAAATTTGATCTGTCGAAACGTGATTAAAACAAAAAATCTTTAACTGCCTAAAATAAGTGCGCTTGGAAATACGTCGTAAGCACTTAGTGTTTCTTAGTACAAACTTGTTTTTTTTTTTGTTTTTTTTTTTAAAAGACTTTATTATTGAGTCGGTACAAAAGCATTTCTGATTTTCAAACATAAGTATGTCACCACAAAATGAAAAGTTACAAAAAAAATTTTTGAAATAAGCCAGAAATGGAAGTAGCATAAAATGTATAAGAAGCAGGAGAAGTGTGGGTGGTTCTGCAGGATGCTTAGTAAAACTTAGTAGCTAATTTCCTCATAAACATGCACAAATTGTACCTGAAACCCTGAGGGTCCTCAAAGTGTTCTCACGCCCAATACTTTTTTCATTCATTTCATTTTTATTTTTCATTAATTACTATTTACTGGGCTTTATAGTTTTTTTTTTTTTTTTTTTACCTTTTTTAACACTCAGGTATCATTTCTTTGCCATTTTCACATTTATTTTATGATTTCAAGTGTTTAAGTTGTTTTTAGTATTCATTTCAGCCATCATATGTCCACATGTGTCTATATCTGTGTTTGTGTTTGTGTGTCACTGTCATCCCATTCAGAGTCTCAAGAGAACAGTATAGACTCTCCAGACTCGACTCCACTCGGGCCCATCCCCACCATTAGTGTTACAGGGGTGAGCGGCGAGCGGGTGGCTAACGGCGAAGCATTGCGTGGCAGGACTGAAGTTGAGACGCTTGGTGGCGCCAATGAGCTGGGGCTGGACCCTAGAGGTCAAGAGGTCAGGAGACAGAAGTCTCTGCGGAGGCACGTGGAGGACGGAACGCCCTCCGCAGGGAGGCTCCAGTTCTAGAGCCCCTTGGCCCTCCACACACAATATGACCTGATATCCCTCCCCTCTCCCTTTAGGCCCAGAGGTACTGTGTGGGCGGAGCTGTGTTTTAAGTTGGCATGGTGTAAACTTGTCCCACTTTACCTTGGCCTGGAGATGCCACAAGGAAATAAAGACTTGTTTATAAAAAAGCACCTAGTCAAATTGTACAGCTTAAAAGCAGCAGATTGTCATTTCTAAAGCCCTCTGCTGCCTGTGAGGTTGCCTTTAAAAAAAAAAAAAAAAAAACACGTTTACCTCACCTTTATGATAAACCAATTTCTAGAGGCAAAAGTGAGCAGTTCTGCCAGAGCTTATTTCTGGTTTCGAAAAATAAAATAAAAGCTACAAATGTAGAAACAAATCAGACTGAGTTTATGGAAATTATTAGAATACTCAAGATTATTGATATCAATAAATATTATATTTCTGAAGTTAAAGATTAAGTTTAGAGATCCAGTTAAATTTTACAAAATCCACCTTTAATTAAATTTACCTATTTGCATAATGACATTGTTGGTGCTTTATAAATATCATAGTGATTTCCTTGTGTGGTTCAGGGCAAGCTTATCTGCTTCAGGATTTTGACTAAAACTTTTCCTAACACTTTCAAAGTATCCTGCATTCGTGATCCGCTTTACCATTTCCCATCTTTCACATCCATCGCCGGTCCTCTGCATTCTCTCTCCATCGCATCTCACACTGGCCGCCAATTCCCTGAGCCGACTAACAACTTCACAAGTTAGAAAATTACACCTCAATCACTTCAGCCAGTTTAAAAAAAAGCCCTGTGAAAAGTAATTTAGCTGCAAAGCTTGACTGCAGGGTTGCTATGGGAAACAGTTGCTGTGTAGATCGACTGCAATAACCGGGGCAGCTCTAAATAAGCCTGCAGTCTCTTTAAAGCAAAAACTTGGGTTAGGTGTGCAGAAGCCTTCTTCAGATTTCATAACGTGTCTAACGCGCCTAACCGTCCTGTCTGCAATTATCTATCTGATGGGTTGTGTGTTTCTTCTTTCCTGTCCTGCACTATCCTATGTCTGGTCCTGTCCTATTCTTTTGGATTTCTCCTGCACTTTTCAGTCCTTTCCTGTCCCGTCCCAGCCCAAACTGACCCAGCCCCTTTTCATTCTTGTCCTATCTTACAAGTATGTCCTGTCCTGTCCAAAATTTCTTATCCCAACTTGTCCTGTCTAATACTATCCTTATTTTTTCTATCCTAACCTTTGCTGTACTTCCCTTGTGACTTGTAATTTCATGACCATGAATGATTAAATTTGTGATGTTTAGTGATTTACCAAAGGAAACTAATCACCTAAAACTGTTGTCTTTAAAGTACCACTGAACTTACAAGCAAGCAAATGAGCAAATAAATGAGGGGGGATTTCTCTTGAGTGACTAGTTCTGTATATAAATAAATGTTATCATATTTAATGAACTACTAAATTTACTTTGTGCATTTAAACTGAGACATTTTTTAAGTATAAAATAAACACGAGGTATTTCAGAAAACCCTGTGTACGAGGTCTGTCTGGAAAGTATGCAACCATGTAATAACTGAGTTGTATAATAAACCTTAAATTACCCTTTTAGTTCTCAAGCTGGCAGTCGGTTGCAGCCCATTCTTAGATGTTTTGCTTGTTGCAGACCTTGTGGATCACTTTTCAACAGATTCTCGACCATCTTTTGTAGTGTTTTGTGCCAGCCTTTTATTTGTGCTGCACCCGTTGCATCGTCCCTGAAAGCCTTCTGAATCCAAATAGTTTTTACAGAGGAATGTTCTGCTTAACACAAAATTTCATTTAGATAGGTTGCTCTACTCACTCAGTCATTTTGAATGCGACGACCTCACTGTACACATGCTCACTCAACTGCGTCTAATGCTCCAATGACTAGTACGGTGATGTCATTGTTCACACCGTTTCAGTCCATTTCCCTTGATGTCATGCACACCTTCGTCATGATATTAATAATGGATGCACTTTTTCCAGACAGACCTTGTGTGTTCTGTACTATATACGGGTAAATTCAAATCTTTCTTCCTGTTTCCGAAGAGGCTCATTTGGACTTTAACTTTTTAGATAAAAAAAACGTACTTCAAACTATTCGGAGTAAACTGTGGGCATTTCCGGGGCTCTTTACTTTTCTCCAAATAAACTGATTGCACCAATGCTGCCTAATGCTGGTTTAATGGTTTTTAAGTGACATGTTCTGTGGTACTTTGAGATACCAGGTGATTATCGTTTCTGTTTCATAGTTATTCACGGGGGAATACGGTGTAGTACTGTAGAGTCAGTATGTAATCAATATCTTAAAGATGAATGGCAAAAGTTCAAACCTGTACAAGACTATTCGGCTTGACCCAATGCTACAGTAATGTCTTACTGGATTGAAAAATTCTAAACATAAAGCTGAGGTGTACAAGTCTCTCTTCTCTTCCTCTTTGTACAGACGCAGTGGACCTGGGTTCCCCGGAAGAGCTGATGGAGATCTCCGAGGTGGACGAGGGCATCTGCACACAAGCTGCCATGAAGGATGGCAGCCCCCCGATCATCGTAGTGAGCAGCACCAACGTCACGCCGAACATCGGAAAAACAGCTGGCAAGGGCCTGCGGCGCCTAACGGGCAGCAAATCCAGCAAAGACAAGGAGAGAGAGAAAGAGGGGGAGGTCTCAAACAAGCAGTCGTGCGGCCGGGCCATGAGCGAGAACTTGGAGCTGCTCTCGCTCAAGCGCCTCACGCTCACCTCCAGCCAATCAGTGCCTAAAGGAGGTGCGCTAAGCCTCTCGCGCACAGCCAGCGCCGCCTTCTCTCGCTCCTTCGAGCAGGTCAGCAATGCCTTGGGCGTGACCAACCGAGCGTCAAGCCCCGCCTCTAATCACAGCCCCAAGGAGAACAGGCACTCGGCATGCAGCCTGCAAGAGGAAACCTACGTAGAGCACCTGAGCCCGGCAAACATCAGCCTGCAGCTCGGCCCCAACGCGTGACCATGGTGATGACCCGCTCTCAGACCTGCCGAATTTTGAGCCATACTTTCCATTGGTGTCCTAAAAGTACTTGCTGGTTCTTTCTTTGAGGACTCAAGAGACCACTCCTGCCCTCTGGTGGCAAAGTTAAACTGTTGCACCTTAAAGAAACTAGTTTTTTTTTTTTTTTTTGATTTTGTGGCATGTCTTCACTGAAGCTGTGTTTGAAAGTGTGTGTGTTTAAAATAAATCCACTTTCCCTCATTTGTACATTGAACTTGATACTGTGGATCATATGTAAAAGTCTGAGACATTTTTGATGCTGTAGTGATTTGTTTTTGGGGAGTGTTTATGAACAAGTAGCTTTTCATCCAAACAAGGTATTGAATATGTATGCAAAGGATCATCCCTTTGCTTTTAAAGCGTGCTTGTGTGTGTGTGGCTGTTAGGTCTTAAAGTAAATTTGGGGTACATTTTCACTGCCTTCCCTTATGTACTGGGCTTTAAAGAAAGCCAGCAGTATTAAACGTACACTCCTGACACTTTGGCAATATGTTTTTTTTTTGGTTGTTTTGTTTTTTTTCCCTTTCCCCCAAAAAAAGAGAGAATTTAAGACCAAAATGTAGTATTTGTTTACATGTTACAACTTCTTCATGTTGTATTTCTGAAGCAATAGCATTATTTGGCAACTGAATCTGCCCTTTTGTATTGACATTGATATTTTTTGTACATATTTTAAGCAGTGCTATTGCACCGAAGCAGAATCCAGTATTAAAATGACTTGAAGATTGAAGAGTTTATGGGACAGCCAAACCTTTTTTTTTTTTCTTTTTCAGTTTTTTTTAATCCTTGTCACATCCTGTTCAATTGTGGTCTCTTCTCCTTTGGGTGAGTTTTGTGATTTTTGAAAACGAGCTGTCGGATTGTTTTTTACAAACAACTCTGACACAACACTGTGGTATTGTAATTAATTTGTCTGTCTATTTTTGGAAAAATAAAAGCCATGATTTTTTTTTTCTTTTCAGTTTTGAAAAGGTTTTACAATAAATATCTGTTCTGAAACATTAAATATTTTACTTTGTTTTATTTTTAAATTAATAAATTATAATGGTTGAACAGTTATGGGAGCTCTGCGTTTTTATGCATGCATGTATTAACCGTTCTAAACTTCTTAATACTTTGTGTCAAAAACATGACTATTTAAATTACTACCACTCAAAATTTGGGATCACTTGCAAATATCTTTTTGTTTAGTGATTTATGTTCTACATTCTACAACAATGCTTTTAAAACTATGGAATAACACGCGTAATTAGGTAATTATGTAACAACAACAGTCGGTTGTTATTTTAAGACACGGAGGTCAGCCTTCCTGAAATAGTTCTTGCAAGAACAGTATTTTTAAGTGCATTTACAAAACCCATCAAGCGCCATGATGAAACTGGCTCTCATGAAGACCATCCCAGTAAGGCAAGACTAAAACTTACCTCTGCTGCAGAGGAGAAGATCATTTAGAGTTCCAATCACCAATTAACAACCAGCATCACGGATTAGAGCCGTTATAAAGGCTTCACAGATCATGAATAGCAGACTCATCTCTACATCGACTGTTCAAAGGAGATTAGTGCATGCCTTCAGCATTCCTTTACAATGTAGAAAGAGGTAAAAATCAGGACCATGGAGTTAGAAAGTGATCACAAACTTCAGACAGTTCAGCACTATTCTTCCAGGTTATATTAATAATGCCTCAGACAGCTTTTTAGCAAAATTCCATTCATTTTAATATTTTCTTTGTTCAATGCAGGTCAATAATTTAATACTTCTGAAATCTCCATTTTTTTCTGAAAGGCAGTGTGTTTTAACAATTTTAACTATACACCATACTGCTTAAAGTATGTGAACACCTAATTATCACCCCTAAATGTGGTTCTGAAAGGACACCGTTGTATAGAATGACTCTTTGCGCTGTACCAGTGTAAGATTGAACCATGAAGAAATGATTTGTCAAGACTGGAGAGGAAGAACTCAAGCCCTGATCTCAACCATGCTGAAGAGATTTGGGATGAAATGGAACACCAACTGGATCTCAGACCTCCTCACCCAACATCAATGCCTGATCTTACTAAAACTTTTGTGGCTGAATGAGCACAAATCCCCACAGACACACTCACAAAAAAAATCTAGAGCAAAGTCTTTCCATTTAGGATATGATGTTCAGGGGCCTACAAACTTATGGCCACATAGAGTATATATTGCTGAACACTAATTGCAATTTGACTAAGTATAATAACAATAATGATAGTAGTTGATTATGGATGTCCTGTCTGTGAGGCACAGAAGGTTAATGGTCCTCAGCTCTGAGAGGTTACAGTAGAGATGAGCACCATGGTTTGATATAGCACGGATCTCCATTAGGTTTCCATTTTCTGTTCTTCTCACAGGCTCTAGCTTTGCTTCAGGTAGCAGCTTAAAACCTGTTTATTAACAGTAATGGCTACATGAAGCCACATGCAGGTGTCAAGACTCCTCAGTGAATAGTTTCACCAAATGATTCATTTCATGAAGCTTCAGCTAAGAGATCATTATACTGACATCTAGTGGGCAAATTTTGTGCAAATAGCAAACAGATCCTAAGATCACAAGCAACACAATTGATATGGACATGTACTGTATTTGCAAGTAATATTTCATTTATCATTGACAATATACAAAACATATTGTATATTGTAAATATATTCCAGTTCATCCTAAAGGTGCTCGGTGCAGACCAGTCAAGTTCTTCCACACCGAACTCATCAAACCATGTCTTTATAGTCCTTGCTTTGTGCACTCAGGCACAGTTATGGCGGAATAGAAAAGGGCCTTCTCCAAACTTTTGCCACAAAATTGGAAACGTAATATTGCCCAAAATGTCTTGGTATGCTGAACCATTAAGATTGCCCTTCACTGGGAATTAGGGACCTGACTGAAAAATCTGAATTCAATAAGAGGTTTGGCCAAATACTTTTGTCCATATAGTATACATACTGTATATACAGTATATGTATATGAGATCTTGAGCAAGGCCCTTACACGTATCCTGACTGACCATGTGCTGACCCCAGCTTTCTAACAGGGATATGTGTGCTGTAAGGCACGTGTGACAAAAAATTGAATCTTAATGTTTAAAAATCCACAGTGCAAAGAAAACTACTTTGAGAACATGATCCCCTTTCTGAATCTGAAAAAGTCTCTAGTAATGTTTGAAAGGTTCCTGAATATTCCTTCTCAGTCTGTGACTTCATTCACCAGTAATAGCTGTGTATTAAACTATTAAACTTTTTATTGCAAGTATAAACAATTAATTTTAACATTAAAGTATGACATTGGATGACATCATGATTACAGAAATTATCTCGAAGAAATAATAATAAAAAATAAGTGAAAATAATAATAATAAAACAGACTACAACATTCCCCAAAATACATAATTTTCTTTGTGGTGTTAACCTATAGGCTTAAACCTCACTGTATGCTAATTAGTCGCGTCTTGGTGACGTCCCTGGTTACGTCACGCTCAGGGAAGTGACGCAGGCCTCGAGACTTTGCTCGACACAAGCTTTGGCGTTTCGGAGTCAAACCGTACAGTAATATTTATTAATATTTATCTTAAACATGCCTAAACTCAGCAAAGAGACGAAGCAGCGGTTGCAGCAGGTCTTTCAGTGCGGACAGTTCGTTATTCGGTGGGGTTTTATCCCCACTGTTCTGTACCTAGGTCAGTAACCTTGCTCCACGCTATGCTAGTTAATGCTAGTAGCTAGCTAGCATCCTCTTCTCTCTAAGCACGTTCTTAGTGCAGCAGTGATCTAACATTACCCATGGCCTTGGTGTGTATGTATGTTTTTGTAAGATAAAATTTAACTCTACATCAGGATTGTTAACAGTCTGATTTTTCCCCAGCAAAGGTTGAGTGTTAAGTAAGGAATGAAACACTTGGGGGCGTGCTGTTCTAGTAAAACAATCAACAGCAAAGGTTGTGTAATGCAGCCTTGCACAAAGATAATTATTTATCCTGTTTTTACACTGAAGGCTTGCTTTCATTTCATTTCTACTTCAGCAGGTTGCAGACTCTAAGTGTTTTATCACATTTCATTTATTATGTTTATTAAATATATAATTATGGATTAAAATAATACTTACTATCTTAAGGTCTTTGTATATAAAACAGCACAGTATTAGTGCAAGTGTGTGTGTGTGTGTGTGTGTGTGTGTTTGAGAGAGGGAGAGAGTTAGAGAGAGAAAGTGTGTGTGTGTGTGAGAGAATAAGTCAGAGTTAAAGCCAGTGTAGATGAGCGAGAGCTGTGTGTCTGATCTCAGTGTGTTTGTTCAGCTTGAACAGCGCCGCGTCTGATCTCAGACTGATCCACTGATTACACACTCAGGGTTTATTTCCTCTTCCTTTTTTTGCCCTTCTCATGGTACACACACAACCTCCACACACACCGCTTCATTTGTCGCTTCAAAAGTGATGATGATGATGATGATGATGATGATGAGTGTAACAGAGTTCTGCTCTCGCGGGGTAACAAGCAAACAACAAACAAATAAAACAAATAAGACTTTTTATAACTGTTGAAGATTGCACAGTGGATACAATAATTACATAATAATAGATCAAATAAAATAAATATACAAAATGTGGTATAGTATTTGATAACAGTTTCTGAGATGTTTTGTACCATGCAACTATAACCGTACAATTCTTTGTGTAATAAATATCAAATTGTCATTTTTATCCCTTTTCTTTACTGAATAAAAACAAAAAAAGTCACTTTTGTCTCTCCACTGTGGTATAGGAGGAATAAAACACACTGTCCACACTGTCCACGCTGTCCACGCTGTCCACACTGCTGAAACGTTAAACTGAGTCCTCAGAAGATTTGTGTGATGAAGGCACACTCCAGAAACACATGATAATAAAATAATTCAGGAAGTGTGTGTGTGTACATTACTTTATTGCCTGTCTGGAGATACGTCGCTCTTCCGTGTGTCTAAAGTCACGAGACAGAGGACGCGTGTCAAACTTCAGCAGCTCATACTTACTCCCAAATTAACATCCTGATGAATAATGCATGAGGTCCAGTAATGGCATGTGTGTGAGTGCGCAAGTAATGTGTGTGCATGTATGTATGTGTGTGTGTGTGTGTGTCTGTGTGTGCTTTTCCTTGCTTAACTGAGGAACCATTGTTAATGAATAACTAATTCAGAAACACACACACACACACACACACACACAGCGTGCTGATGGTCTACTGTTGGGCGTTGCTGGCTCAGGGTTCATACAGGACTAACACACACACATACAAACGCAGTGTGTAATAGATCACACACAGTAATTGAGGTGTTCTGCGCTCACTCCACATGGAGGTAGGAGAAGTTCTCGCTGGAGCTCATCGCGTTGGAGATGCTTCTCATGAGGATGGTGATGAGTCACATGTACATTGTTTGGGCCACAAACTGCTTATGATGATATTATTCTACGCGATTAAGCCGCCAAAGCACAACAGGGGGCGCTGTTCTAGCAGTATATTCCACAACAGTGTGGTGTGATGTGGCTCGACTTCCTCTTACACTGCAAACATCTTCCCCTACAGTGCAGGTACGTCTAAAGCTACAGAACATCACAGGAACCGGTTACTTCCTGTTCTCACTTACGTTACAGCAGCTAGAAACACTGCAAAATCGCAGCTCATCATGTTACTCAAAAGAGTGTGGAGAAGGATAAGTGTAAACCCTTCCATCCTGGAGACGTTAGAAAACTGGCACTGGAGACTCGTTCCATCTAAACTTCACCGTATCGACTCTGAACACGTCGCCGTGGATGAGCCGCTGCTACTGAAACAATAATGTATAATGTATGAATTAATATAAACCTGCACTGCTGTGGAAAATGAACATTCAACACCTTCTGACCAATCAGAAATCAGAGCATGATTAATACTATTACTATTAATAATCAGTGTGTGTGTTATTAATTATACATATAAACACATTGTACACGATGTGCACCATCTGGTAATTAACACACGGCTCTGACTTCAAAGTGTGATTTGGGCACAACCCGTTCCTGCTCCTGGCCTCAGCGAGTGAAACACGCGCACACACACACACACACTTGCTTACTCACACACACATCACCGTATCTCTCATTAAAGCACATCAGCTTCACTTGGACTGTCGAAGCGCTCCTACGTTAGCTGGTCCTCTCTCTCTCTCTCTCTCTCTCTCGACATTACTTATGGCGTTAAAAGGACCACCGTGACAACAAAAAGACCCAGCTAGCCTAGCAACCCGAATAATTGGTTATATTGTGACTGAAGAATCAAAAGGTTCTATTCAGGATTGAGGTTTGTGTTAGCTCGTTAGTTTTGAGCTTATTATTGCAGACTAGCAGTAAAAACCTAACAGTAACAGTGAGTGCTATTTGGCTAAGCTAACACTTTGAGAAGAAGATTATTACGACTTAACATCATGTCACTGGATAAATGAAGCTAAGCCGGGATCTAGTCTGCAGCGTCTATATGCACATATAGTTCATATAGTTTCTGTTTGCTTAAAACTCTGATGTAAAATGTTTTAGAATTCAACTTAGAAAGTAAAAAGTTAACCACGTTAGTCAAGTGTCCATTACAGGCAAGTCCCCAGTTATTACGTGCCCTAGCTAACTAGCTAGTTTCTCTTTGTGTATTTTACGCATGCTACATTACCTTCATTAGCAGTGTTAGCTAACTAGTAAACTAAACACGCTGGATTCTTAGATCGCCGCTATGAGAGGTAGCTACTGTACTTTGTTGCAGAAATTGAGATCATCAGACAGTTTATTACTCCTGACTACATGTAACGTCTCCTGTTGGCATGGAGAAGTTTCTGGTTCAATAAACAAGTGTGCTTATGTGTGACCTCTGACCCCGATCACCAGGATAAAGTGCTTACTGAGGATTTAATGTATGATTGAAATAAGCAATTACAGCTACACTTAATGTTCTAGAAGGTTCCTAATATACACCAGTAGACTGTATGAGAAGATCTAGACAAACTGATGTGATGTCATCCATAGGTTTTCTGAAGAGCAGTTTTCAAGCTCAAACGTAGGAGCTCTGGTCTCTTAGGGTTAGGGTTAAGGGCTACGGTTAGGGTTAAGGTTGGACTGATAAACACACACACACACACTTAGATGGACACAATCTAGCAAATCTTTGCCACATTAACCTGGAGAAGTGTTTTTTGCACAATATTTACTGCTGCCATTTGCACATGAACTTATTTTTTGCTGCTACTACAACACAAAATGTTTCTTGCATTTACCACCTCATGGACATTTTATTTGCACGACACTAATTCAGCCCTGTGTGCTGGTCGGCGCTACATTGTCATTCATTTTGTCTTTTTGTATTCTGTAGTTCTCAGCTAGTTTTATTAATTTATGATGTTAATTTATATTGGATGTAGCACTTTGGCCCTGGAGGAACGTTGGTTCGTTTCACTGTAAACTGAAATGTATATGACTGAAATGACAATAACAGCCTACTTGACTTAAGGGTAGTGGTAAGAGTTTGGGTTTACGGTTAATGTTTAGGGTTAAGGGGTAAGGTTAGGGGTTAATGTTAGGGTTAGTTAGTCACGCCAGGTGCAGAAGGATAAGCTTTGAAAATAAATGATAATCTGTTGATAATAAATGGTGTTTGTGGAAGTGTGTTTGTGTGATAATGCCCAGTTAACATGCTGTTCATACACTGTATGGTTCTGTCCGAGCAAATGGTTCAAGGACACAAGACTAAAGCTGATCAAGTCGACTATACCAAGGGTACTAGACTATGAGTACAGTATCGCAAATAATCCAAAATAAAACTGAAGCAGGTGTGCTTGATTGAGATTGAGATATTTCATGCACAGTTCTTTTATCTCATGTTGTAACGTTCATAAACTTTATTACAGCTGTTAACATCATCCATAGCGCTTTCACGTTAAACATTTTCATTAAATATTTAATTTTATTGCTAACTTGGTATCACCTGGTGCTGTGATTTTTATTTCAGAGAATTTAAAGTCCTTTGTGTAATTGATGTGTAATGGGTAACACATCAAGGCTTAAAACAGTCAAGGGACGTTCCCTGTTTCCTGTTTGGGAGGCTGAGTAATCTTGTTAGGCGAGACAGATTTAGCTCACGGACTCCTAACATCATTTCAGCCGCCCATACTGTGGATGTTGTTAGCAGCTTTTGCTCTTAATAAGACTGTAGTTTTGTGTAGTATTTGTTACATACAGCATAAATGTAAAGAATGTTAAATCAGTGTGATCGATGAGGAGTATCTGAGTTCCTTAAGGGGTGGTTAGTGTTGGTTAGTGTGTGTGTGTGTGTGTGTGTGTGTGAGAGAGAGAGAGCTGATTGTTCTTCCAGTGATGCATTACCGAGGCTGCATGGCTGTGCTCCAACCTGCACACTTCATTTCTAACGTCCAGTTTTATAACTGGACTTCCATTACACTGACTATTCTCTACGTATCTAGAAAACAAACATCAAATACCAGGAGTTCATTTTAGTGGTGATGATGGAACTAATGGCTTTATACCAGTGAAAAAGTTTACAATAAGGTTCTAGTAATGAGCCAAAACAATAAAGAATAATAAAACAATAAAAAAATCATACGCGCTGCTTATACAATGTCACAACATTTATTTCCATCCAGACTCTCATTAATTTTTTCTCCAAGATCTTGTATTGATGATGGGAGAGTCGGACCGCTGTGTGAAACCTTCTCCAGTACGTCCCAAATATTCTGAGTCGTGTTAAAGTGCCACTATTATGCTTTTTCAAATATTTTCTTTCATGCAGTGTGTCATGTAGCTGTATGTGAACATAAA
>JAOTRS010000029.1:3640953-3651415 GCA_028565755.1 Dinotopterus cunningtoni | reverse complement strand
CACGCGTGCACGGATGTTGATTATACCAGTGAGAGACGAGCACTAAGACCGAGCAGGGGAGACGATTACCCACAATTTCGCAGCGCAAGAGAGAGAAACTGTGATCACATGACGCTCGGCGTTAAAACAAGAAGCGCATACGTGATACATGATACTCGGTATTCGTAAACCAAGACTTGTTTGTTTTCAAAGTAAAAATTTATTAAAAATCTTTGCTTATCTTGCGGAACACTCGCAAACCACGTTACTCGCAATCCGAGGTTTCACTATATAGTATATATAATAAATCTATGTAGTACTTTCCATTTATTGCACATAGTGTACTGTAGATGTCATACTTTGCATGTATTGAATATTCTGTCCTGGAGTCTGATAGGTGTGAAGGTCAAACATGATATAATTTTGGCTACATATTCTATTCCTGCATGGTGTTAAAATTGAGAAGATGCTTAAAGGGCAAAAGCAAATGTGTTCTGACTGAAGTTATTTCGCACATGATTTAATGAAGATTAAAGAGTTTTGGTTTCAAAGTTTTCAGATGTTTCCGTTTTTAAATTGATGAGCTGTACCAAGAACAGTTGTACATACCATCTGCATTAATATTCAAAACTCCTCCTTGCTTAATTGTAGTTTCATCCATTAGCGAGCAGTTTGGAGGTTCCGTCTCATTTGATTTGATTTGAGGGCTCTGTGCAAATAGACTTGAGAAAGGACAATGATGTGGTTTGATCCATTAATCTGTTTTATTGAGACGGGGAACTAGATTAGTTTTGGGCTGTTAACGTCTGCGTAGGTGTTTATTTATAGCAGTGGATGTTGTAGATTTGTCAGTATTGATGTTCTGTTTTTTATGGGTTTTAAACTAGACACTTGATTCCTGGAAATGAAATTGGGAATAAAGTTTAAATAAAGTTACCTATAATTGAGATCTGATTATAGGTATTAAGAGGTTTATTTGATGATGCTGACATTTGCAATCTGTCGTGCAACATGGAGCTCCTTCTGCTGGAATATTAGTGCTTAGTGAACAAGCTTTCATTCCTCCACTAGAATAGGAAAAGCATGTGAGGAAGATGAAGCTGAAAGCAGAGCATATTTGACACCAGAGGATCTAAAGGATTGAAAAATATAATCCTTTATATATTTCTTTATATATTTCTGCATGTCCTGGTGTGTGTATATGGCATGAGCGTACTGGGGTGTTTGTTGTGTAGACAGCCAGGTGGACGCACCCCTCAAGTGGATTTCCTGTACTTGTCTGCCGTAGTGAAATGCAAAGAAGGGGTAAGCTTGTTTGATTTTCTTGATCTCGTTTCACACTCATCTGACGTGACAGATTTATTCGCAAGTCGTGTCACTGCAAGCAGAGTTTACGTGTATGTACGTGTGTGTGTGTGTGTGTGTGTGTGTGTATGTGTGTGTGTGTGAGAGAGAGAGAGAGCGTTCGGAGCTCCAGTGCCGAGCCTTACTGAGCACTCTAATCTGAGAGTAATCCATTTCTCACAGATAATGACCCACACACCCACTCCACTCTACATGCTGCACACAGGAACATGCTCCTCCCAGAGGCTTTGATGTCTGCACATAGATAACAGCACCAGGGTGCCCCTTTTCTTCTTCTTTCTTCTCGCTCACCTTCTATTGTTTCCTGTCCTTTCTTGTATTTCTCGTACTCTTTCTGTTTTTTTTCCCTCTCAGTGTGAAACCGACACTCCTTATTCCTACAGAAGTGCAGTGCCTTTAGGTCTGCGTCAAAAAAGAAAGCTATTTCAAACTCCAGAACCTGTTTTCCTTTTACACTCATTTCTCCTCATTTCTGATTCGTTCACACCTTCAATTCTCACATATCTAGTTGTTACTTTATTTATTTTCTTAACCAAACCTTCATCTCAGCAACATTTTCACTTTTTCATAACCAGGCTCTAGCTAGAGCTGGGAATGGTCAACAGTGATATGTCAGCTGTGTACACAAAAAATAGCTCAGCCTAGAACAAATTGGTCGTTTTGTTCAGCTTGAGTGTCGGAACATCATCAACAATCAACTGCGTAACAGTGTAGGTGTAATTGCATTCATGTAAAGGTGTGGCTAATATTTGAAGTCTGTCTAGACCTGTAGAAAACATCATTTCAAAATTTCCTTGGAAAAAAAAACATTATAGCAATGTTGTCATTTATTGGATTTAGCCAGACAAAACCACTAAGGATTTTGGTTCTCCTTGTGCCACCAGTCTACTTGTGCTTCGTGGTGTGATTCCGCACGGCCTCTGTGAGTGTGCTGTGATGTCTGACCCTCGGACATCAACAATCAGCAGTGCATCCTTTGGTTGCTGTGGGCATGCGGGGTGAGACCTCGGTGGATCAGGCTTGTTTGTTTGGAGCATCAAATGGATGCTCGAACAGATTGGGATCTGGGGAGTTTGAAGGTCGGGTCGATGCCCTAGAACTCTTTGCTTGATTGGCCCCGTGTATGGCAGACAGTGGTGCACAGGGTGTTTGGCTGTCTTCCTTTCGTGATCAGGATTCACTTTTTTTCTGTGGCTTGTGCTGCATTGGCTTTACTGTGGGATCAGACCAGACAGGCTGACCTTTGATCCCTGTGGGCATGGGCGAGCATTGGGTGCCTATGATCCTGTCACCTATTGGTTAGTAATCTGACTAAAATGTATGCACCTTAATTGGAATAGAGTATAACACCCGAGCCCAAACCAAATGTCATTTCAATCAAATCGAACAAGATGAGAAATCCTTTTGTTAATGCAATAATTCGAAAGATAATATCCATCCAAACATTTCTGTCTGATTTTGACTTTCTGATGCTTTTCGTGATGCAGTCTTCCTGAATTAAATCAGACAAGTTAGAAAACATAGTTCATGTTACATGTTTAGCTGTGTGATTAAGCAGTTTTTCATACTGACTGGTTTTACATGCTTCTTGTTGTTATGGTAACGTTGACGCCAAACCTCACTCCCCATATGTTCATAACCAGATCGGATTACAGTATAACAGTATAACTTACTATAAATACCATATAAACTGAGACTGTCTACAGTTTAGGATACATCTGAACAGTTCATTTGGAATCTGCAATCGAAACGAGTTTATACAGCTTGGCTAAAATCTTTGCATGTAAACGTAGCCATAGTTTCAACAGAAGAAATAGAGTGAGAATGGTGCAATGGAAAGCATTGTCATTGTTTTCACTGCAGCTGCTGTCACCGCACAGGTAGCCAGGCAACTGCTTTAAAAAAAAAAAGAAAAAGGGGGGAAACCATATCATACATACTATGCCACGTGCTGAAATTTACATCCCATTTACATTCCATTTCCATTTACAGCATTTAACAGACACACTTATCCAGAGCTACTTACTGAAGTGCTTTATATTTTCCTCCATTCTTACGCTAGTACAAAATTCTCACATGCTTAAAATATTAGAGAAAGAGGGAGAAGTTAGTACTGTTAGAAAACAGAGTGCAGACACAAAGGAGAGACATTATGGCCATCTTTCCCGTATCTTTAAGTCTTCTGGAGGGTGAAATCGAGCTATGCTAGAGGCTCAGTGGGGATGTGGTGTAGAGCGGAGATAGATGAGTGCCTCCAGGTAGTTGGCTAGCCTGGTTTCAGTTTGTAGGCAAGTATGAGTGTTTAAATGCCAGTACAGGAAACAAAGCAATGGGGTGATGTGGGAGTGCTAAATGTAATCAAGAACATAATTGTATCCTTTTATGATTTTACACGGGCTTCATGAATTCAAATTCATTCATAAGGTTTCGAAAACTGTAAAGCGGTAGCTTTAAATAAAGTTAACTTGAGATAGCATTAAGAACAACTAAGTGTAACTGCCATTATAATGAGCGTTACTTTTGTTGTTGTTGGTCTTTCGGCTGCTCCCGGCAAAATTGGAGAATATTAGCTAAATAGTAGAGATTTAAAGCAATTTAAATATTAAAGATCATTTTATTTAGCTGGGACATTATTGTCAGCTTTTAATTACATTCAGCTATGTTATTTTGAGCATTTTATGTCGTTGGAGCATGTGAGCTATATACTGTATAAACAGCTACAGTAGCTAATTAACAGAGCTATGAAATGCAGCGCTATATACTGTATAGCTATTTGGTTATTGTCAGAGATTTCTGATTATAGTGATTGTTTAATACCTGGAGAAGCTACACATAAACAGCTAAGCAGCTAGCATGATTAATGTAAATAAAATAAGGTATTACCCTGCTGTTAAATAGCTAGCTAACTCTTAAAGCTATAAAATAGGTTAACACATGACTGACACATAGAGTAAATGGATAAATTGCTAACTACCTTTAAGTGTTAAATAAAAATAAAGTGGTTTTTCATTCTTCAAATCTTGCAATAAAGTGAGACATTAGTGTGAATCTTTAGAGTGTGGTAGCTATATCTAAATAGCTAGCTAGCTAATAGAGCAAATATAACAAATATGGCAGAAAATGCAGCTAGCTGATGAATGTTAGATATTTCTAGTTTTACTGAAAGCTTACTACTAGACTAGCTACACATAATATCAAACTTGCTAGCTAGGTTGGTTAGTGATAAATAAGATAAGGAGTTTAAAAAGTTATACATTGAGTAGCTAAACATTATCCATTACCCTAGTTACGTTCAATATTGTACATTGATTACCTGTAGACACGCTTAATGGCAAGTTTAATTAACATGCTCTCTGGATACAATCCAGATACAAGACGCGCATAATAACCCCATGTAAAAAAATGCTAGTCATGATTCACAGGCCTAGAGGAGAGAAAAAGAGAGGGAGGGGTGATGAAAGGTAGAGGAGGATGAGTCCTTGAAGGAGAGGAAGCTGATTATGTGCACTGTGTGTCTGCGCCAGCCTGTCTTTCTGTTTTCCTGTAAGATTGCTCTTTCGTGGGAAGGCTTTGTGCTTGCCGCGTTTTCTGTTCTACATCTTTGTGCTTGAGTAGCCAGCCTGTGTGCTTCAATTCCCTCTCAACCCAAACACTGTCTGCTGCTCTCGCTGCCAAGCTTGGTGCCCTCTGCCCACAGCAAATCTATAGGGACACGCACACCTTTTTCACTGTAGCCAAAACAAAGCCCACACATGCTTTAGCGTCCACAGAGATAACTCTAGGTCCAGCAGATATGTTGCTTTGTTGATATTATCTCTCTTTTTCTCTGTCTGTCTCTTCTGATTTCTGTGTTTGTATTCCAACAGCTTGTTTTTAGCGCTTTATCTTAGAGGGGCACCCGACCTGCGCCTTAAACCAGAGTAGTCTGATATGTATTATCTCAAATTTTGACAAATTCTTGTTTTAAATAGAGGGCAAAATCGTACTTCCTCCAACAGCAGAAAGTGTAGAAGGTTGCCTCACATTTTATATATTGGGGAAGGAATAAAACAGTTAGGGGTATGCTGTTATAGGGAAACAATCAATAACAGGTTGGGATGAAGGGTACTGTAATTACTGTTATTACCCTGAATATATTTTTCCCCATAATGTTGCTACACAGAAGTGTTTTCTTTTTCTTTTTTTTTGCAATTTCCTTTATTTATTTTTAATCAAAAATCTACCATTGTGGGGCCATCTACAAAATGAGTTAGGTCCAGTTATCATGGATGTTATAGAAGCTGTTTCATTTCCTGATTTCTAATTCATCAGCTTTTCCCTTTTTTTCCCTCTATTAAGACTTGAAAAATGCATATGAGAAAAGATGTCCTCCGGCCAGAAGACTTTCTTTTGACTGATAAAAAGTGCTGACACTGAAGACTCCTTTTAAAAATCTTTAATAAATCTACATAGAAATCCACATAGAAATCACGACCACCATCACCATATCAATAGTTGCACCTTTTTAAAATGTATCTACTGTATGAGAAGCATCTGAAGTCCCTGCGTAAGCAGCTCGTCAGCACCATCAGAATCCTGAATTGTGACATAAATAACAAATAAAACTCTTAACACATATTTCTGCAACCCCGCTCATTTTTCCTTTCATTTGATTAGGTTTTGTTGCCTTTATTATGATCAATAATTAATTTATTTAGATTTATTTATTTATTTCAGCTGAATTTTTAATATATTTAACAATATTGCTTCCTTTTCCCGCTATCCATACCAGCATTTGAGGGTGTGAGGGTTGAGATAAACACACAGTAAATTTGAAACTGTGTCCACATGCCTGCTAGTGTAAAAGACTGAATCATGAAGTACCCTTGCCTGGCTGAGCATCTGGGACAGAGTTGGAATTCGGCATGCGTCTGCAATCTGTGGAATGTTTAGAGAAATTAGAATCACTTTAGCTTTTTTGAGAAATGAAATCTGAATGAAACGGATCGGCGGTGGATAATTAGAAAGATCTGGAAATTTAAGACTGATTTTAAAGGCTGCTTTTTTCTTTAGTCAGTTCATCAGTTCATTATGGGCTTTTCTGGCTCTCCATTTTCAGTCCAATCCGTGTACCTGAGCAGTTTCAGGGGAATGTATTTGTTTGTTAAGCCACACAGTGACCTATGAATCATCCAAGCCGAAAACCCATTTAGCTTAAGGTATGAACCTGTGAGAAACAGGTGCGGATGACAGTGATTAGTATACAGTTAATGCTGAATGTTGAGTGGTTGAAAAAGACGAGAGGGGAAATGAGGTTGCTGCCGAGGTTGTTACACAAACCACCAAAATTGTATCTTTAGGCACTCTGCAGCCTGTCACAGTAAAACATTTATTAAATTTTATATGAACAAATGAGGGGTGGCTCAAGAATGCCTTTTTTTTTCAATTACAGTAAATATCGACCCTCCCTCTATCCAGTAAAACACTGTTTCCCAAAATATAAATAAAATGAAAGCCTAATTTAAAGCATTTAAACCCTGATCGCGCAGTTACTAAGAAAGCTGTAAATGCTGTAAATGCTATCACACTGCACTACTGAGATGTTTTATTTCTCAGCCATTTTAGCATCATATATAACATGTACTATATAATACTTGGTGCAGGTACAGCATATAATGTCTGTCTGTTCATTTATATAGCAACTGTCAATATTGACCTTTATTGGCTTCAAGGCTCCACAAACACTCTTTGACTTGCTGTAAAGGTGTATACAGTCCTACACGGCTCTTATTTAAGAACAGGAGGTTGGTTATAGAGCATGTGTTTGGCTTCACCATTATCACATTATCAGTCAGTGGAAACTGAACTGTGCTGTTTAAGTAGGATTATGACTCTGTTTGTTTTTATTGATTGTGTCTTGGCAGCAGTCACCTGACACCGTCCCTGGACCCAGCGCTGGCGTTCACTCCATGACCAAGGTAGGCTACTCCTTTTATATACTGCTTGTGTGAGTTAATGTACTAGAATTGTGCTTCATAATTAAAAAAAAAAAGGTGAATCAAAATGAAAAGGGAACAATTTTCCAATGTTTGTTCTGATCTTTAAAACTCAGTTTAAAGCAAAAGTTATAACGGAAATGATTTTTGACTCAACAGCATTTAATCTAAATTTTTTCTGATTCTTTACTGGATCCGATTTTTTTTAATTATGATACATGAAATTCAAATGAAAAAAGACAGACCACGACCGATATGTTTAGGTCTTGGTATCTACTGTATACGGTATCTACGAGGGTCGTTCAAGTCAAAAATGGCCTTGATTTGTGCAGAATAACACAGCATAGTTTTTCTACAGTACTGTATATAATCCCCTGCTACACCAACGCACTTATTCCAGTGTTTCACTAGTGCTTGGATACCATCAAGATAGAAAGTTGTCTCGGTAGGCCAGAGCCATGATCGTACATGAATACTTCATGTCTGAAACGCTGGCCTTCCAGGAACTCCTTTAATGGTCCAAACATGTGAAAATGCCTTGGAGTAAAGTCAGGACTATACAGGGGATGTAGCAATAACTCTCAAACCGAGTTCCTGTAATGTGCTAGTGGTGTCGGTGAATGATTGTGTGTAGGGATTGACTACAGTACACTCTGAGCGACCTCGCCATTCACATGGATGTACGGCCCTCTATAAGACTTACGGCCATCCATAAAACGTTTGCACCGTTCAAATGTTTTCCTGTGACTAAAAGTCTTATCCCTATACTGTGCTTGACGTCTTCTGTAAATGTTTTAGACCGCCGTTCACCCGAAATTTCATCACAAGTTCCTGGTTTGACTTGAACGCCAATCATATATAAAATACGTTAAATATTTGAATCGCTATTGCAATTTGCATATTGCTCATTTTCAAAACAAACAATTTCTAACACTGTAGATAGTTTCCCATGAAACATCAGTATACATTTCAGTGCAAAAGTTTACACCCCCACCTTGTTTGACTTGAAGGCCCCTTGTAAATTTTGCATGTTTTTTATGGTATTTTAATGCCTAATATGTGCACTAACAACTAAAAATGTAAATAATACAAACTTATTAATTTGAATATTTATTTGTGATTCTTAAATATAGTATCAAAGTACAGCGATTACCCTGAGTACATGAATCAGGTGTATATGTGTATGTATTTGTCTATTCAGTCCTCTGAAATAGTAAAAGACAGGATGAAGTTCCTTTCTTTGTTTGACCTGGAAAGGAGACATTGTGGAATAAAAATTTTACCATTTGACATCTTTTATTAGATTCTAGTATTACTTAAACAATGTTGGCCCCTAACCAAGATTTAGCTATTCAGTGGGATTCCCCTTTAAAATCATTAATCATGTTGCAGTCTTTCCCTGTGTTTATGTCCTATATCTTTCTGTGTACTGCATGTTTAATTTTCTGCTTGCTTGGCTTGTTACGGATATATTCGATCAGTGTTTGCATGATGAATTGTCGTCAAGAATCTCTAGGCAGGTCAAAGTACTGTTATGCACCTGAAAGCGTTACTCCAGTAGACGACTAAGACTAAGAAATAATCAAGTGAAAAGACTGTACTCTGTAAAAACTGTACTTGTGTGTTCCCCATTACTCACCTTTTAAATTTTAGGTTCCAGTGATGATAAGTTGAAACCCGTTCAATATTAGTAAGACAAAACTATACCACAGCTCTTAGTCCTGATTAGTCAGAGGGTGTTAATCAGGACAAAGGGCTTTGTGTTTTTCATTTCCATTGTGATGCAAAAATGTGATGATGTGCATAATGAAAATGTGAAAAATTATTTAATACCAGCATTCTGTTAATTATATAAGAAATATGTTTGCACTGTTTGAGCATCAACAGTCCCAATCTGTGCATCCCGTAGAGTTACAAAAGACACAAAGAACACACTGGTCATGTGATGTTTTTTTGTGGTGAGTCTGCAAGATTCTCATTGCCAAAAAGGGAATCATCTGCACTTATGATGTCACCAATGAATCCAGATTGCAATAACCAGCACATAATCTCCAATGGGGGGTTCAAGTCAAACTGGGACTTGAAGAAATTTCTTCTGGCATAAAACTGATTGACATTTACAGAAGGCGTGATGAGATACTTAGCTGCAGTAAAACCTGGATGCTGAAATTTTTTTAAAGAAGTCTGTACATCTGTGAATGATGATCCTGGCTGAAGGGGCTTGGAGACCACTGCAGTCTTTCTCGTTGAACACTCAGTTAGTGGATCGCCTGTTGTCTCCAACTTGCAGAAGTGATGCATCTGTCTGTAGACACTGTACACACAATCATTCACCAACACCACTTGCACATTCCAGGAACTGAGTTTGGAGTTATTGCCACTTTCCCCGTATAGTCCTGACCTCAGTCCAAGCCATTTCCACATGTTTGGGCTATTAAAGTTCTTGGGAGTCCTGCATTTCAGACATGAAGCAGGCAGTCTAATCATGGCTCCGGCGTACTGAGACAACTTTCTACCTTGATGGTGTCAACACACCAGTGAAACGCTGGATAAGTGCATTAGTGTAGCAGGGGATTATATAGAGAAATAAAGAGAGATGTGACTCTCATAACTGTTATTCTGCACAATCAAAAGTCCCAGTTTGACTTAAATGACCCTTGTATGTCTTAGTAAACTAACCATGTTATAATTTTTAAAATGAGCGCTTTATTGCTTTTCAAACACCAACATCCCATGGTCCTTGTGATCTGTGGTGTCTGAGAAACTGGCAATTGAAGTTACAGAACTCATCATGTTTCCTTACATAATATAATTTTCCCTGAGTCAGATGCTTTGCTTGCTCATTATTTATTTATTTTTTAGGCAGATTGATAATTTAATTTATTTATATGGACAATTTGACAGCAATGTGAGAACTCCATTTTTGCAGTTTTGAAAAGAAATTTTTTTTTTTTTTAAATAAAGCAAAAATAATTGTGGACTGATAGACAATATTTTGTGCATGGTTTTCTTTGACTCACAGTGGTTTAAAAAAAAAAGCAAAAATTTGTTAAAAAAAAAAAAAATTGTTAAAATTGTTTGGGTTATATAAGAGAGATTTTTTTTTTTCAAAAATCTATAACTCCACCTCCCACTTTTTTTCA
>JAOTRS010000029.1:3560127-3570850 GCA_028565755.1 Dinotopterus cunningtoni | reverse complement strand
GCCTTCCTTTCTTCCTCACACACTCCTCTTCACTATTTTCTTTGCCTTTTTCTCTCCCCTCACTTTACATTCTGTCTACTTTTGTTGTTTTTATTCCAATTATAGACAATGTGATATAATATATATTCTTCTCAAGAACATCGCACCAGTGTTGTTGTTTTTTTTTAACCTTTTTAAACTACACCTTTTGTCTTTTACTTGCTCTAATGATATTTGGAGCTGGGGTCGTTAATTCATTAGTCTGCTAACAAGGTTCGAATCAATTAGCCAAAGGTTAATTAATTCCCAGTTTCTCTGTTAAAGCGTGCTCAGCTCTTTGTTTACAAAATGATGTCTAGTGCAATCTCACCCCATTACTATGAGAGAGATTGACTTCTCTATTTATTTCATAGCCAGCACGATGACATTAATTCTAATTTGATGCATACTGTATGTAAGGCAAGTGCATGTGAATGACGCACACATACAAGAGAGACGCAACAGAGAAATTCACTGAATTTAAGAAATTCAGACCTAATTTTGTCTTTCTGGCTAAAGAATAAACTAAAAAATTATCACAAAGGTGAAGGTAAATGTCAGAGCAGTACAAATAAGACGATTCTTAGATACAAAGAGTTGTATATTGTTAGTCAGCATAAAATACGTTAATAGAGGTCGGTTGCCTTTCAATGATTCTTCACTTCCATCACCATCTCAGTGATATTAATTAATAATAATATTTCCCTTTAAAAAATCCCCTCAGCTCTTCTTCATTTCTACAGCAGACATTTGTGTGAAAATTGACTAGTGCATATAAAGTTATTATACATTTGTTTGTTCTTTGCCTTGATTTTATTCTTAATTACACCGTAATTACTTTTAATTACACCTAGATTTAATATATCTGATTTTATCAACCGATATAAACAAATCTGAACAAGGTTAACATCATTGATTTTTTGTCCTATTTCTATAAATGTTGGCAGGACTGGTGCAGACCTGACGTGATCTTTTTATCTGCAACTTTTTTTTTAAATTGTTTACTAAGCCAAATCTGAAGAAGCATAGAACGAAATTAACGAAATAACGAAATTAAATATTTTTTCAGTAGTGATTAAAATACCCAAGTCTCGAATGGCTTGCAAAAAATGTAACATCCCCTGTTCCTTTCTTCCTCACATATCAGCAGCAGAGCATGTTGATTAATTCGCTTGTTAACAAGCTGTGTTTCAATTAGCCAAAGTTAATTAATCCCCAGCTCCACGGATAGATGCACGTTCAGCTCCTAAAGCAAAAAGGTGGAACTATTTTTGGTGAAATGTCTTTCATAGGCAGTATTTTAATTGAATTAGCCTGGGGGTTCAGCATCCTTTGATAAAGACGCCTCTTTATTTGGGATTCAACATGATGGACCTGAAGAGGTGGGCTCAAATGTAGGCCATGAGAAACAAGAGGCATCGCCAAATCTCAAGTGTAAGGACACTGGTGATACTGCAGAGGACTAGCTTCAGGAAAACAGGCACTACCTCTAGGAAACAACCCATATCCATGATGACAGCCAATAAAACAGTTTCATCCATTAAAAAGATAACAACAGGTCAGTTGACAGGTGTCCCGATGACTTTATACCTCGTCCTGGTGCTGCTTGGCATTGGAGGAAATGCCATGGTGATCTTGGTAGTAGGGAACAGTGTTGTCCGGGAGTCTGGAGGAGGACGCAACTCCGACATTATCCTGGTCAACATGGCTTTATCTAACCTGCTGGTGTCTGTGATGAGGAACTTGATGCTGGTCACCATGGACTTTGGACTTGAGGTACAAAGGAATTTTTTGTTTTGGGATATTACAGTAACTGCTCATTGTAAGTGGTGATTCAGTGTAGATATTTAGGAAATTATAATGAACCATTTCTTTTGTAAGGAAAGTATTTTGTCTTATTGATGGACCCTTAAAACTTTGAGCTGAATAACATTGATTTCTAGTTCTTAGATATAATTAGTAATGTAAAATTAGAAATAGTTATGTTATTTTTAAAAGAAAGAGATAATTTATCTGCAGTTCTG
The DNA here is from genome assembly GCA_028565755.1 of Dinotopterus cunningtoni. Taxonomy (NCBI): domain Eukaryota; kingdom Metazoa; phylum Chordata; class Actinopteri; order Siluriformes; family Clariidae; genus Dinotopterus; species Dinotopterus cunningtoni. The sequence goes on along the minus strand of JAOTRS010000029.1, from coordinate 3,568,808 downwards.
GTTCCAGCTGGTGGAACACCATTTTGCATGCAACTAGACTGGTTTTGTATCCTTAAGGAATGCTTAGACAAGTTTTTGGACAAAAATTCAAGTAGAACAAAGTGCACAATGTTGCCACCTTCATAATAAAGGGAAGTAGGGTAGAAAGATGACTTTGCAGATTATTCATGATGCATGACATAGGGTTCTTCAACATGTTGAAAAAAACTTGCAGCTATACTCGTAAGTGCTTGATCACTTTCCAGTATGCTGGTGTTTCACATAAGATCCATACCTGATATACATTACAGTACTACTTAATTAGGTAGGTTATATTAACAACAGACAAGCTGTTATTGTATTTTTTGAGATATGGCTTTGTGATTAGTGCTAAACTTTCAGGCAACACTGGAATGATCTGTGTTGTGGCATTGTCAGGTTTCTGGTTCATCATCCTAGCCCGACTAAAAGAGTTTCCATTTCAGCGATGTGTTGCTGTTTGCAGTTTCATAGGCTCACCTGGCACAAAAGTTGATCTAATACTGTTTAGAGAAATGGCTACAGTACCTAGGATACAAATAGGGATAATCATTTAAACTGTTATGTCATGTAGAAGATGCAGCTTTAGAGTGACTAAGGCAACTCAAAAACCAGCTTAAAGCACATTTTCCGATGCCGCAAGGCTGAACAGCTGCATACTTTATTCTGTACACTCTGATCTGTGCAAACTGTTAGCATGGGTTTAAAACTTAAGAAACCTGAGAATGAGAATGATGCTGCTTTCACTCTAGGGACAATTGATTCATACCATACCAGGGTACAACTGCGACTTACAGTTACACTACTGAAGGAGACCACTGGTGATAATAGTGGGCTTGTTAGTTATCACTGCCAAATGTTTACTAAATTCACACATAAAGTCAGAAAAGAGCTTCTGAAGGAGAACATCTTTAACAAAATATGTACAACAAAGTATATCTGTGTGCCTGCATTACTTACTAAGAGTAATGCAATCTTATAATTTTTTTCTCATTCTATCTTTTAAAGGTTTCATCCAGTAAAGACTGGTGCCAGTTTATGATGGGTATATGGGTCTGGCTGCGTGCAGCAAACGTTTGGTCGACGCTTTTCCTCAGTGTGTTTCATTTTTACACTTTGAAAAGGACAGGCCCTTCCATCACTAGTCTAAACCAATCACGTGGTCCTTCCAAAATCCTAATAATGTGCTGCAGCCTCATCTGGACTGTCAATTTCTTCTTCTCAGTCCCTGCTTTTATCTACTCCACAAATGGAGACAAGAATGCCAGTGAGGTAAGGCAAGGAAAAAAGGGGGGGGGGGGATCCTACTATACTGTATATCTATGTTCCATAATGAGTACGTTTACATCACATGTTATCCCTGTGTCCATGTGGCAGCTCCTACTTCCCAAAGACATTTCAGTTATTTAGATGATTGCTTGAAAATTACAACTCACACACTATTCTTCTTTCTGATTGTTTCTCTACAGACACTGATGTTGGTGAGCAGTACAACTCGTCCATTACTGGGCTGCTTGTGGGATTTTTCCTCAGCTACCAGTGGTCTTATATTTGCCACTACATCCATGGTGATCCATGAGATCATCCCCATCATCCTCATGAGCACCACCAACCTGGGCTCACTTTTCATACTGTATACACACGGAAACGCACACAGGACCGCAAATAAGGGTCAGGATGCTCCAGTAATACGCAGAGTGCCGGCAGAGAGACGTGCAGCCAAGGTCACATATTTATTTATTATGTACCTGTCTATTAACGGTTATTATATATTGTGTGTAAGCCAAGAAATACAACGGAACAACTATATAAATAAAAGAAAGATTTTATATGTACATTTGTCGTAACTCGCTCTTTCCATGATATCTTTTTACATTTTATACATTGGAGGACCCGAACCCAGTCTCAGAAAAATTCTGACTGTATATATATATTATATATCTGTATGTCTGTACAGACGAATTTGTCACAGCATCACGCAAAATGGGCTCGACAGAATTTAATGAAACTTTGTTAGTCCTTAGATATTTGCCTGAAGTTAAATCTGCGCCGTAGATTTAATCAAAATGTTGAGTAGAAAGAAATTTATGAGCAGTTTTTTGTCAGATTATTTTTTTGTGCCCTCAAAGTGGGCGTGTCTATATGTCACTCAACTATGAGATAAAACACTGGTCATTATGCACTCAAATCTAAATATTTGTTATGAACAAATATTTATTTGAGTTATGAACAGTTATGTGCCAGATGTAATAATTTACTTTAAACAGTGAATGTATTTGGCTGTCGATGAAAGAAGTACAACTTCTTAATTGTGTAAACAAGGCAGAAGATTCTTAAGGTTACAAAATTTAATTTCTTTATATTAATAAGTTAGGCAGAGAGTTCTGCCGTAAAGAAAGACAGGCAGTCATGTACATGGGCTTCAACCTGAAATACTAATATCACTTACATTAAAGCTGGTCAGCTTATTTTTAGCTTTAACCGTTTAATTATTTCTAGAAAAACTCTTTACCCATCAACAACGCGTACTAATGCTAGTTTTGTTATTATATATTATTATATATATTTATTATATCTATTGTTATTGTTATATGAAAATCAGTGTGGTCGTCTCCTTATTTTCCTTCTTTGAAATTAAGGTGACAAAATCAATTTTACCATAAACAATAACAGCAAACTCCTCTGCCCTGATGACTTTATTGGGTTTGCAAACTAAAAGTTACAGCTTTCTTTAACCTTTTGCTGCCATTGAAGACTCCTTACAAAAAAGCGAAATAAATGTTTCCTCAAAGAAAATGTCTGCATAACGACAATACTATGTTTTAATTGGTTTACACTGAGCATCTGCTGCACAAATCTTTGTGTGAGGTTTTACTACAGACCTTTTGCATTCAAGTGACTCCCATGACGTCAATCACAGCAATGAACTGTGGGAGTACCGTTACGTGTATTTCGGAGCCAATATAAACAGAAAGTAACATAGCAGTATGAGCTAAATTGAGTATTTTTCAAAGTTATGGTGTATTTAATACAAATGTATTTTTCTTTGCCCGGAAAAATACTTCCATAAAGTTTTGGTAAAAAATTTATTGCTGTCAAAATCAGATTGGACTCCACTTACAGGGTTAGGCTACAGAAATGACCGCAGGGAATTTGTGGCTGTATTTGTTTCGCATTGGCATCTTGTGCTGTTATCACATTACAGGTGGTTTCACCAGGGCATTAGTATGATGGGTCAAATACTTATGCAAGTAGCAATTTTTATTTTTTATTTTATTTTTTTAGAGTTCCTGACAAATACAGAATTTTGATATTGAAATTCCCTTTAAGAGGTTATTAATTTGCAAAATAAAGACAGACTGGAACATTTCATGTTTGAGTAATTTGAAGAGGATCAAATTCTTTTGCAAGCCACTCTAAGCATCCTGTGTTTTTGCATTTATTATATAATGATCTTCTTCTCTCTAGGTCATTCTAGCCCTGATTGTTTTGTTTATCATATCCTGGGGTGTCAACGTCATCTCGGTGAACTACTTTAACTACAACCGCGGCACCGCATCTGCAGACCTGCTGGTTATCGCACGTTTCTTCAACTGTGCCTTTACTGCCTTCTCCCCGATCGTACTGGCTATAGGACATCGCAAAATCCGAGAGTTCATGAAGTCCATTGTAAAATAAAGACAGAAAGTTTAATAATCATTAAAGCAATTTCTAAACCTGTCTGTACTTTAGTTTATTTTCTATTAACAGTATCAAAATATATGTAAGATTTTATAGAATTCATTAAACATATACATGCTTTTTTTCCTGGAAAACCTGTGTATAAACCATAAAATATTAAAACTATTTTGTATTTATTTTGTAAATGTTAATTATATATCATAAAATGGAAACATAATTTAGTTTATTTCGTTCAGGGATTGATTTATTTAACCTATTAAACAAATAATTATGTTAAATAATAGTTTTTTTCCTCTCTACACGGATTTATCATAACATCAAATGGCAAACACCATTGTACGTTCCCCTTGTGCCATTAGAGTTGCTCTGGCCCCACAGGGCGTGTACTGTGTTGTCTGGATGTTAGCGGTGGATCATTTGGGTGCTGTGGGGTGTGGAGTTGATGTGGATTTGTCCGGCGCATTATTTAGATGCTCTGTCAGCTCTCGGGAATTTGGAGGCTGAATCAACATCCTTGAACTCTTTGCTGCTTGGCCCCATATGGAGATGCTTTGGTGCACTGGGTGTTCTGATACCTTTCTTCCGTGACCAGTGTTGACGTTTTAGCACTTTGTGCATCATTGGCTTTTTTGTGGGATTGGACCACACAGGGTGGACTTTGGTTTTAAAAAAATCTTTGTTAAAATAAAGTCTTAGTAGCTAGAAATCATTTATTAAAAAAAAAAAATTAGAAAAAAAAATATTAGAAAAACTTTGTTTACAGGTTTTTACAGTAACTGAGCACATCCATCATGGTTAATATTCCCAGCTCGGCTTGGTACGGGAGCTCTTATTTTGACAGGGGATAATAGACCTTCTGCTTCCGTGTTATTTGGCGCGCTGGTTTTAAAGTCTGCTGCTGCTGAACTGTAACTATGTGTTATAGCTTGTGAAAGTAACTGAATTACGACATGCATATTTATCGTGCTTAGATAAATCACATTAGGAAAAGTGTGACCTTGTTTGCGATAACGAGTTTCAGCGCGAGCTAAACAGAAATCGTTTTACTGACATGGACCGATACAACGACTTAAAGATTCTCCTAAAACAGTGGGAACACTCATTTGTTCAAATACATAACAGAAAACCAAACAAGGTAAGTTAAACAAAATATAATGTGACGTTATTGTAACATTTTTCTTAGCGGTAATTGAAAGTAACGTTCTTGTTTCGTATCCAGTTCGGGAATAGCGCCAGTGATCCGACACGCTCGAAAGAGTCGGTTCTTTGAATCGACTCTTTATTTTGTAGGTTGAGAGTCGAATCCTTAATATGAATCTTTTATTTTTTAAGTGTTTTTAAATCGCTTGTTTTTTCAATAGAAAAATTAAATGACATCTGGGCAGAACATTTGCGTTGTTTATATGCACGTAGGGTTTAAACGGAAAAAGATTAAAGGTTCGTGTCAGAATCGAAAGAGTCAGTTCATATTAGTGAGTCACATTAGTATAAAAGGCCCGTATTCCCATCCCTACTAGACATTGTGTAGTTGCACTATATACTAGAGATGGGAATCACCAGTCACGTCTCAATACTATATTATCACGGTACATCGGTGTCTATTCAATTCAAATTGCGATTCTATAAGGATCACGATTTTTTAAATATCCTGATTCGATATTACATTTTCTTAGATTTTGTTACAATTTTAAACCTTCAAAAAGTTAAATGATTTATTAAATTTAGCTCGTTACTTATAACATAAGTTTTCTAACTTAAAAACCAAGCTCAGCATTTAAACAATACAAACTTAAGACACAAGAGTTTAACATTTAACTGAGCAGCGCGTTTCTCTGTCCATCTCTGAGTGTACCACCTGTAGGATTATAGAGAAACTGTGATGTTTTACCGTCTCAAAGGCCTCCAAAGACTCAGCTTGCAAACGCAGAGACGCGGGGCTTTTAACTTTTCAACTAGTTTGTGCTTGAGATTTGTGCAAGTGCCCAAAATAAGAGGGTTTAAGACTAATTCCCTCGGAAGCTTCTGCGCTCGATACAGGATTGTTTGTTATTTTGGAGTCAGCGTGTCGATACACCACACAAAAGAATTGCGATTGATAACTGAATCAAATTGGTTCATAACTGAATCAAACAGGCAAATTGGTAGCTGTTTTATATATTTTAAGATGAACGTGATCCTGTAACAGTCCGAGATCCAAAAGAGACGATTCTTATAGCTGATTTTTTCCCCAATAACACGTCACTAAGTAGTTTAGTCCTTATTATGTTTAATCCATTTCTACCTTTATACCATTATACCTTTAACCTCATTTGCGGGAAAAATTAGTTGGCCTTACCGGTTTCAATGAATCAGTCCGGGAGCACGATGATGGAAAACAGCTGTCCTGTAAAGCCTTCCCGGTGGTAAATAATCCTAATTTCGTAAAAATGCTTATCAAAAAAAAAAAAAGAGTGCACAGTCCAATACAGTATAAAGCAGCTCTGAGACAAAATGGCGTCTGGGATTCCCCTCGCGATTTAAAGGCGCAGAGACAACGCTGTTATGTTTGACGTGGGATATTTATTTCCTTAGGCGCTGTTACGGTTTTTGGTGCATGATGGCAGTGTGGGGAAAAGGGACAGAGATTAAGTCAAGTGGATTGGTATGCTTTAGGTATTGTAAATCCGTGTCAAAGGCGTATAAGACTCATTTTGTTGACCTTAAAAATCCGACTTGCGAACGTGCTCCTGGATTGCAAGTCATTCGTAAGTCGGAAAAAGTACTGGAAAAAAGAAGTTGCTTTGTTTATTTACAAACTAGTCGTTAGATTACAGTAAACACTTGTATCTGCATCACTACGAACATTTTTCAATTCATAATCTTTTTTCTAGGATGATATTGCTGCAGCTCCAGAAGACACAAAAAGTAAGTCAGTATAATTTATGCGAAAATCAATAATCTGACATCTTTTTTCCCCTTTTTAATAATTTTTAAATATCTATGCTACAGAACTTTATAAAGAGTACCGCACACTCAAAGAGGCAAAGGAGAAGAGCACAAGTGAGAAAAAGGATCATTTAGAAAATCAGAAAGTCCAGTCTTCAGCCACTGGTGTAAGCTGCTGTATAATAAAATCAAATAAATGATTTTATGAATTTTTTGTGTATTTCAATGTAACAGAATGTTACTTATACAAGATATGCCTACTCACCCATTGTATTTGTTTCTTAAATTCTTTATCAGGACTGCTGGGGTTCCCATCTCAATCGCAAAAACCTGCCTGCAGCAACACCCAAACTCACATCAACAGACAGAGAGACTTTACAAGCCTCTGCCCAGTACTTCGGCATGAAGTTAAAGTCTAATCTCATGAATTCTTTATCAAAGGTAATATATAATGAGTGATATCCCATGTGGTTTTCAGACATGCAGGTTTGGTTAACTGGCATTTCCAAATTGCCCGTAGTGTGTGATTGTGTACCCTGTGATGGATTGGCATCCAGTCCAGAGTGTACTTCATCTCCTGCCTAAAGTCTCCTGGGACACTGTACCAAATAAGCGATATAATGAATGAATAAATAATATCCCTTGTGGAGGTTGTTTTATAAAACATTTAAATTGAATCATAACCAGTTCATTATTACATTTTAGGAGCGTTCTTTTTCTCTGAAGAAAGCAGTCACTCCTCGCCGGACTCCAGGAAAGAACTGGAAAGACGGTGTAACCGCTTGCTCAGCACCCGGGGACCTGACAACTGCGTCCCCAACACCTGCTAACACAAGTCCAGCAGTGCTCACTTCTCCAGTTCAGACAGGAAGCACTGAATGTGAGGATGAACCCTCCAATCCCTTTCCTTCCTTCACGCCATCTAAACTGCCCTCGCTAAGCATGAAGACACCAGATAAGAGCCTGGAGAAAGCCCAGTTTCTTAAGCAATCCATGACCAAGAGGCTGTCATGCGTGGACATGGGCTGGCTAGAGCGCTGTCAGGTGTTCACTGAGGTGAAAGACGAGCACAAACCAGTCGTAGGTAATTTAGACCTGCCTGAAATAGACAGGATTGTTCAAAGTAGTTCTAGAAATGAAAAAGTGGTCGTAGAGAATAGCATGTCCAGAGTCTCCACATCACCTGACGACAAGTCTCAGGTGTGTAGTGAGAAATCTCCGGTACATGTTGATCACAGGTCAGGAATTTCTGATGGAGAAACAAAGGTAGATTATGTTACAGAGAGTCAGGGCGGGATTGATCAATCCAGTCCTTCTTTAGAAACTGGAAAACAACCGAAAAAACGCAGATCTAGGAAAGCTCAAGACTCTGGTGTCACAGATTCTGTACAGAAGACTGAACAGAAGACTGTAAGGAAAAAAGGACGCAAAAGGCAGCGAGAAACTGAAGAAGGAGAAGAACAAGCAGGACAAACCGAAAGTGTCCAAAAGAAACGCAGAACCAAGAAAGAGGTCTCTGCAGATGAGAAACCTGTTAAAAAAGAACTGAAAAAGAAGACAAAAGGATCTGAGGAGGGAGAAAGCACTTGTGAGACTAAAGTACCTCAGAAATCGAAGATCCCCCAGGAAAACCTTTTAGGAGAAGTGGACGAGGAGGATGTGAGAGCGGCATCATCCAGGAAGCAAAACCCAGTCAGAAGCAGGTCAGTCTCGGTAAAACCTGTATACTGAGCTTACCCAAAAGAATTTAACCATTTGAATAAATTATTATAAAGCCACTCACACAAAATTTCACTCACCTTCTAACAAATACAGAACATCTGTATGATGCTCCAAATGTGTTATAAATCCTTCATCAACTATGGAGCATGTGAAACATCTGTAGTGCAGGTTCCTCTATACAGTAGATAGAATAAGTACATGGATAAAGAAATAACAATTACAAACTGTTCAAACTTGGCACTGGCTCTTTAAGGTTAGTAAAAACAATGGAATTAAATAAAATAAAGTGAAAATTTATTAGTGCTGCACAATTAATTGCATAAAAATTGGAATCA
>JAOTRS010000029.1:3477315-3496574 GCA_028565755.1 Dinotopterus cunningtoni | reverse complement strand
GTGTGTGTGTGTGTGTGTGTGTGTGTGTGTGTGTGTGTGTGTGTGTGTGTGTGTGTGTGTGCATGCGTGTGCATGTGTGTGTGTGTGTGTGTGTGTGGAATCATTCTCTTGATAGCAAAAGTACTCAATTCAAACAGTGCTCAGTGGTGTTAAAGACTAAATACTGCCGTGAGCATGCCTTCTCCCGTGTTTGTTCAAATTCCACCTACACGTCAATACAATTCTACACCACACGGATTCCTCGAAATAAAAAAGTTTTGTTTTTTACATGCAATGGGTCTGCCAAATGTACAAACGTTTCTGTTAAATGCCCGTCAGTTGTAACCTATCGAACATGTTCATGGCAAACCTGATTTTTTTTTAATTTTATTATTTATTTAGTTTCTTAAGTGATCTTCAAATCTTGATTAAAAGGCTCATTGAGAACTGAAGATGAAAAAATGGCTACTAAACAGCGAAAGTGCACCTCTAAATGTGGTGTGTGCTGAATGTAATCTTGCAGTAAGGGAGCTCAGCTATGACAATGACTGGATTAAAAAACTATAAAATGATGAAATTATTGTCTTGCAACAAGCAAAGAAAACAATAAAACGGCTGGAATTGAGTTAAGAACTGTTAAATGCATTATTAAAACCTGGAAGGTATCCTCATGGATAGTGCTGAGGCATCAACTCTGCAGAAAAAAAAGTAATGATCATAATTTATCAAGTGTTTAAGTGACCTCCAACTATTGAAAGTAACAGTATTTCCATACACACAATGTGATGAGAACTTACAGGATTGGGACTTAACAGCTGTGTGGCCTAAAAAAAAAACACTTGTTAGTATGACTAAGTACTAAGTACTAAGTAACTAAGTATAAAGCTATGGAAAAAGGTCATGTGGTCTGATAAAAAAGTGAGTTTGTGTCAGGATAAAAAGGAAAGTGGTGCATCCATCATGCATAGTGGCCACTGTACAAGCCTCTGGAGACAGTGTTATGATCTGGGGTTACTTGACTTCACTAGTCAGGTCTAGACTCAGTAACGTTACGTGGCAATAAAATAAAGGCGGCTGATAATGTACTGAATAATCAGGTTATCACATCGATGCGTTTTCTCTTCCCTGACTACACAGGTATTTTCCAGTTGAGAAAGCATGAGGAATGATTTCACCCATGAATTGGCCACCAGATTTGCACTGTATTCAAAGCTAAAGTTGCTTGAATATAATATTAGAGTGTGCAACTTGTTGTTGGCCAGGCTATGTACAGGATAATGTCAGGCTTTACAGATACACTCTTTCTCATTTTATAGGCCAAGTCTTACCTTATTTATGGATTTGGCTTTCTCTTGTGTCATTAACATGGAGTTTAGACAAAATTGTGACCAAAATTAAAACTGTAATTATAAACAATAAGCAATTTAACTCATCACCATGTACTGTATGGCATTTAAAGCCTTATGCTGTCCATAAATGTACATAATCTCTTGTAGAAAACCTGTAGATCTCTCGTACAATTTTTTTTTTCTGAACTAGATTTTTATTAATACTTAATGCATTGTGCAAATTGTAACAAGTAAAAAAAACCTTATCTTAACATGCTGAAAGTGTTTGCATTCTTTGTATGCTTAAGTCTTATATAATCAGGTAAGCAAAGTCTGGGTTTCTCCAAATGTCCTTATGAAACACACACTTTAATCTGCATTTGATTGAACCCATGTTAACTCCTACTTTTCTCATAGTAAGTTGAACCTGGTTAGCTGAAGTGGTGCATAGCAGACAGCTAACAGTTTAACCCCCAGCATCGCATTCTGCTGTCACTCAAATCGACCACACCCACAATTATGTGTAATTTTATGGATTAATCTAATTTTGATTGATGGGTTATTTAAAAATTCACCCCATTGCAGTTATAAATGAGAAATCTTGCCTAAGTGACTAAATCAGTTTTATTTATATTTATTTATTTCTGTTATAAAGTTGGACATTTTATCATGGAGATCTATGAGGATTGACTCACCATTGGAGCCAGCTCCTAGTGGACATTTGAGGAACTGCACGTTTTGGCAGTTAATTTTCCTTGGCTTAATTTCTTTTGCTCACACACCAAGTTCTTTGATAATCATTTCTCGAAATACATTCTTGGAATGATATAATCGACTCATAAGGCATTATATATTATGTAATAAATAATAAAACATTATAAAGTATATATCTATATTTATGATGCTTTATGAAATGTGTTATGAATTCATAGTTTCAGGATCACTTACACTGGAGAGATGAAGACCACGTGATGGAACCTGATGTGGTCTTCTGCCATTGTGGCCAATCAGCCTCAATGTTGTGTATTCTTAGATGTTTTTTTCTGACTGAACGCAGACCTGTCACTAAGTAGATGTCTTTTTTTTTTACATGTCATTCTGTTTAAATCCCAGGAGCTCAAAAAATAGGCTCAGGATCAGATTGAGAAAGTGCTACCCATTGTTCTTTTATGCATAAATTCTCAATACTGTCTAACATACTCTTCTTCCTCATGATTTAACCAGACACACCACAGAGCATGTATTAATCCCTTACTGTGTTTCCCAAAAAACAATTTCAGACCACATGGCTGTGTTTGTGTTCTATGGCCTAGCTTGACTCAGAGAGTTTTGTCATTCGTTTTCTTTCTTTTTCTTCATCCATGGATTGAGAGTCTCCATTGCCACTGTATACATTCAGTGTCTAAATGAAGGTCACATTTAGGAGCTTCCAGTCTGCTTTGGTTTAACCATAAACCTCAGAGAGGATCATCTGTGACACTTCACCAATTATGCAGCCTATTACTAATGGTCATGGTGGGGGCAGCGTGCATGTGTGTGTATTTAGATGTTTAGTGCATAGAGACCGTCTGCTGCTATCAAGGTGCCTGTTAAAGAGATCACAAGGGGATACGGGCCGGGCCGCCAGGAGCACGGCATATGCTAATCAACGCCGTTAATGTAGCAATGAATTAGGAGTTTAGACATCACGGGAGGGTTAACGCAGCTGATCCAGGGCAGGCTTGTGATCTTCCAGACCAGCCTCGTATGGGGGCTAATTATGGCAAATTGGAAAAGTATCGGTGGGCGGCGGCGCACGTGGGGATCTCCCCCGGTGTGTCACTTCCTGCTGTCAGGGTCTGATGGCGGCCACCCAAACCACACCTGCTCCTCTCTGTGATAGATGGCAGGCGTACGGGGCTCAATTACAATTCCCCCACCACTCCACTGAAATGTACCCCAAAAGCCCCACCCTGCCCTATATTGATGGGCAGTGAGGGGGCCACAGGCTTCACGAGCACCGATCATCTGCTGGAAATTGCGTCTCGGCCCCTGCAGCACCTGCGCTGGCTGATGGGCAGGTGAGCCTTAGTCGACAGGGTGCCTTTGGGATCAGTTTTTGGACGCGACCGCTACTCCACCCCATCGCCACCCCCCTAGTTCCTCAAATGCAAAACGCAGCAACCCCAAACCTTCAAACCCAGGAGATGAATTGGACTGGGTGTAGAACGAACAGGCCTGCGGGGGGTTTCTGTAGCGAGGGACATCGGCCCAGCACATGTGTCCTGCCTCCTCTCTTTATTATTCAGTAATTAGCCCTTTGGCTGTCGGCTGAAGGATAGCTCAGCCGTCGCCACCCCCCACCCCAACTCCCTTCAAGAGCCGTCTGTGTTGACAGACACATGCAGACCCGGCAAAACAAACAAACACAAAAACTGTCTGTCTGAATTCCCTAACAAGCAGCAGTATTCCGTTGCATTTTGTCACGAAAACGAGTTCGTCACCATGTTGCGCACATTTACTGATCACTCCTAAACAGCAGAAACAAGATTTCCAGAGTAGGCGAGCAAACACGATCCTTCCCTGCAGCGATTCAGCCACTTCTGAGCGAGACGCCTTCATGCATGGCGTGTCTGCAGGAAGAGCTCATCGTCTGAAAGTTTCTCCTGCGTGCAGGCAGACTGAGCGCTGCTTAACCAGCTGGTGCTCAATCAGCACGAGCCTCTAATGATGTTTCATCCTGTAACAATTTATGAAATCGCTGTTCAACGTCTACTAATGGGATGTTGTCGTGGTGCAGATTCCAGTCTGTTTGTCAATACAAGAAGTAGTCGTCCTGTAAGGGGAGAGGGGGGTGAGGTGGTGGTGGTGGGGGGGTCATGCTGTGTTTTTTATGTTAGATGTGTTTTTCTACTGTGCGCTTGGAACGGTTCACTTACAGGCTGTATCTTTGCCAGGAAAGACAAAGAAGACAGTACAGCTTTATAAAATAAATAAATAAATAAATAAATAAATTGTTCTCGTCAAGTTATTCTTGACGCATTTTCATGCAGTCAATATCTGTCTCGACAGATGTCTGGCTCCCCAAGAAAACATTCAGCTCTGCATTGATGTCACTGTAGCTGAAGTCTGAGAGGATGAATAAGAGACAGTGATGCCTGATGGAGAAGATGTTTTGAGAATGTCAAACACACACACACAATGTATGTCCATGCTTCATGACTTGTCTGAAGCAAAACTGGTTTTAGATTCTTACTTATCACATAGTACTAGATGATTTGTAAAAATCACAAACATTCTTCAAAGTAGATTTGAGATAATAAACATAATTTTTCTGTCCCTTGATCATGTTTTGGTGATGGTTTATTATTTGTAGCTGTCATATTTAAAGGTATGACGTGAATTTTTTTATTTGAATCTATCCTGTTGTCGTTCTCTGTTTGACGTCTTTCAGATGAGTGTTCTTGCAATCCGTCCATTCTGAGATTTTTATTAAGAAATAATAATTTGGACATTTTATTGCTGTCTGCTGCACTGCAAAAATCTACATTTTAGCAATTCAATCCAAAACTATTGATAATTTCTTAAAATAAGCTTACAACAAACCAAATATAAGATTATTAAGCTCATTTCTAATCAAATGTTAATAACATTTTAAGCTCACATTAAGAATTAAATTCTTAAAACTGGCAAAATTATTTGTTGATATCTTATTATCTGAAAATTTCAATTAATATTCGTCTATATATTTGGTTTAGGTTAATCTTAGTTTAAGAAAATGTAGATAATTCTAACTATATTCAAGATATTTTCATTTGCTAAGACATAATTTTTTCAGCGTGATTGTGACGACACGAAATGAGCTGGCAAAGAACATGTTACATTTCTCACATGACCTAAGCTGAGCCCACGATGGAATATTTTTATTTATGAAGTGTAATTTATGTCAGCAGCAACAAACCGGGCCAGAAATCGTACAGGGTACTTGCACCAGCTTTTACACCTACAGGATGTTCTCGGTGATGTTCTGCACATACCATTATTTTGCCTCCCATCCGCCGTGCATCTCCACATCACTATGCATGCTCATATATGTGTGTGTGTGGTTGTGTTTGTGTGAGTGTGTGTGTGAGTGTGTTTGTCCCGTTCTGCCTTGAGCTAAACTTGGCTGCTCAGCTGAGAAACCAGGTGCCACATCAGTGCTGATGCAGTTCTGCAGCCATTTTTTAAGACGGCTAAACATACACACACAGCGCCACACAAAGCACGCTCTGCAGTGGAAAGAAAAGCTGCCGATCTGTTTGAGTTTGCAGGACAAATCTGGTTCCGTAACTCTCACACTGCCGGAGGCAAACACATGAAAAGGACAGTGCTCACGGCCGGCGGAGGCATGAATGAAATATAATATGGCTGGAGTCATTTTTTGTTTAACCCTAATAAATTCCACTGCACATAAAAAAGTATAACATTAACAACATTAATAGTGGTAAAAAAGCATTAAAATAGACATTTACGTTTTTGGTACAAGCTGTCGTGGTGTAATTGGTCACATGAGAAGAAGCCTGGATATCAAACATGCACCTGTGGCAGAAGCTTCTCTGCACCGAAGATCTGTTTAATGCTCAAATCTGATTGGTTAACTGGTGTTGGTTTATTTTCTCTGAAAGTTCTCTTTTATTTTGTTTATATTTTCGGAAAGTAAATTACAAAATAATTTAAACTAAAAAAATATATATAAAAAATGTTAGCAAGCCATTGTCTGAGGCTAAGAAATCCCGACTTCTGAATATGATTGGTTAGAAGAATTCAGTCTCATCTGTGATTGGTTAGAAATATAGAGCATGAAGGCGTGACTTAAATCATTATTTTTTTATGCCAGTTCTGCACTAAATCAGTTAATTATTAAATCTCAGCTTCAGTATGAAGCACATTTATGAATAATAATGAGATTTATTGAAACAATAATAAAAAAGGTAAATTGCTAGGACCCTTAAATTGTGTTTTTAAGTGCAGTTTCATGACAGAGAAGTAAATGAGTCACTCAAGGTATTGCGAGATCTTGCAATAAAAGTACCACATCTCTTTCTTTATTTATTTTTTATAAAGCATAATTTTTTCTTCTATTTTTAATGTCCCTTTAGGTATTCTGTACATTATAGTGTAGATAAAGTAATGCACTTGTCTTTAGAGAACATGGTGGAAACAGGAAGAAGTTATGAAACTCAAGTAACTCAAGGTCACGATCAAATCAGTAATGCCATCTGCTGCTATCACCATGCTATACATGATCCACATAGAGTAAACTAAGTCTGTGCAGCACAATCCACTGTGTTGAAGTAACACTGTACAGCATTTATAGAGGTCCAGTCAGACTCAAATGAACTCTGAAAATCTTGCATCAACACGTAAATGTTTGCTAATATATAGTTAAAAGCATGCTGTTAAATCAGACTGGGAGATTTTTGTTTGACATGGTTTCAGGTGTCAGTGCTTTATAACCATCAGAAGTAAAGTTGTTCTTTCATGTTTTCCACTACAGGAAAGTTTTCAAGGCAGAAAATCTCTTTCAGGATCAATAAAGTATCCATCCATCCATCCATCCATCCATCTATGGTTTGCATGTTTCAGTAACACGACAAGCTGTTTTTGTCTATTTAACCTAAGAGACAGAAAAAACAATGTTGCTTTAAGTTAAGTTATACATGTTTTGTGAATGTTAACACATTCTACCACAGTCTACTAATGTAACAATGACTGCTGGACGTCCTTCCTGCCATAACCCTTCCATTTTTCCAGGCTTGGGAATGGCAGTGCCATTGGTACTATATACTGTACTGTATATGGATAAAGGCTTAAGGGCCATCACCAAAAGCCCAACAGTGGCAAGCCTGCAGTCTTGCTCGATCCCCCAACAATTTGATCAGCAACCCAGAGCCTCAACCTCCTGAGCCACCGCTGCCCGAAAAGAAAGTATAACATGTCCTTATTAAATTAAAACCCTCTGGGGTCTGAGGCCTTTCAGAAGAACCTGCAGTGATTCAGCGCTTAATTCTTAAATTTGTGTAAATTTCAAAGCTATACCAATGTAGTAGCTAATACATTTCATTTCTTTACATAGAGCACAAACTGGGCTTTCATAATGTGGCTGAAGTAAATATGTAAGATTCATGTGCGACTTTTAAACTTATGTCAAAATACACATAAAAGAAAATACAATTTCGAATTCTAGTGACTGAATAATTCTCAGCTTTTCATGAATATGTAAAACCTATTGACACCTGGATCAGGTAACGCCATGTTTCCCCAGGACTCCTATTAATGTCCTAGCTGTTCACACCTATACACTCAGATTCCGCACCCAAAAACAGGACTCACTGAGGCCAGGGAGAGAAACAAAAAAATAAAGCTTGGTTTCTGAACCATTCATTGAAATGCAATTCTAAAAAAATATCTTATAAATTCAAATTAAATATCTTATATTTAAAAATATCTGTAAATAAAAATTTTTAATTAGGGCTGTCCGATGATAATCCATCTTGTTGCATATCTGTGGAAAAATTTGGTATTAAATTGGTTAAATGCAAATAATCTCAGATTTTTTAAAAAAAAATTTTGTTGTGCATTCATCTGTTTGTACATGTGTAATAATAAAACGCATTGCCTTTTAACCCCACTTGTTGGCCACCCTCCCTCCACTTACTGTGAGATAAACAAACGGTACAAAACAAGACGGGCAATAAAAAGACAGGGAGCTGTGTACTAATAGGATTGCACTGTGTTTCATTATGAATATGTGAACCTCTGGGGCACATTCCAGAACAAATGAAATGCAAATCGCCTTTTGAAGACAAACGCTCGGTGTAACACCCAAGAAGGGCTTCATTTACACACGAAAAACAAACAAAATAAACAAATGTTTCTTTGGCCTGCTGCCCACTGACAAGGTGGAGCGCAGAAACAGAGCTGCATCAACTTTCATGCAGGGAAAATCACAGGACAGTCATCTGGATTTAACATAATGACATATCTACAACTGGCGAAGGTGAACTGACTTAAATTATAGCCCGGTTTGATATTCGGGTGGTTCCATGGTGGTACCAATTCACAAATTAACTACAAATATAAAGGGCATGAAGTACATGAAAAGGTATATACTCTGTAGGTACACTTTACCTTGAAATATAATCGTTTAAAGATAACCTATTATGCAAAATTTACCCTTTAGTTTTTTTTTGACATTCAGTCACACGTCAGAGATAATTTCCTGCCTTTTGTGCATTTCATCAATTTTTTTATTGCCTAATTAAGCAATTTAAGCCAATTAAGATTTTCTTATTTTAATTATTTTATAGTCATTAGCATCCAGTAAGTTGGATTACCACCACCTACTGTAGGTCAACTTCTCTCAATGTCTGTATAACTGTCAACTAGTATATTGTGACCTCATATAAGAAGATATCCCTCCCCCAGTTTGTTGCTCAGCTCTGCTGTTCTCTGGTGGGGCGTGGCTCAATAGAAGCTCATTTACATAAACACTGAAATGGTATTTTCAGAGCAGGAGTGAAACAAAGGAAGTTTAAGGTGTGGTAAAAAATGCATTCGCTTAGTGCAGGTTCAACTGGAGCACTAACACACACACATACACACTTTGCTGGAGCTCTGAGACCTATGCTTACTTTTTAAAGAAATAGCAAAACATGGGACCTTTAAATGCTACTAAAATCTTAATAGTTTTTACATTGATATGTGAATCCATTCAACATGAGTCATGGCCACTTTGGAAGTACAACCGTGTCATACAAACTATTGATTAAAAATACCTAAATCATTAAAAAGTCATTAACGTGTTTACGCCACTAGCATTAATGCCAGTCATCCATCCATGTTTAAATTATTTGCTTATTATATCGAGTAATAGCTAAATTCAACTGCTACATTCAATGCTATTGTTTATTATAGATTGAACAAAGACGTTACCAGCAAAGAAACCCAGATATTGATATGTTGTTGTGTGACTAAACCAGGATAAATGGCACCAATTCAGAGAATCTAGTAGCCTACTCGAATTCTGGAATTTGAAAATTAAAATGAAATTAAATCCTGTTTTTATGATATAAATTTGATTTTTGCATTATCTGTAGTGCAAATACATTTAATCGTTGTTATTTAACATTGCACAAGCTATACAACCACCCTGAACCCACCAGCTATTCAAGACACTTGGATGCTAAACCTTAATTGGATATGATGCCATGAGGACTTACAATGGATGCTTTCAGAAAACTCACACTGATCAAAAATACATCAATATTCTGTATAGGGGCATACAGATTAGAAATCATTCTCATGAAATTGTTTGATTTCTTGGTCTGAAATACAAAGATGAAAAAAAATTAAAACAGATGTCACACAAGCTTTTTTAGAGAACCCAGTCGGAGCCAAGGAAATTATTAGATAACCAGGCTAAAACATTGTGTGTATGCATCCAGTGTTTATTTTCTCTTTTACTTCATCAGTCCATATCTTCAGAACACAGCGCTACAGTTCACAGGCTCAGTTTGCACTTTGCAGCTCAGTTTAGCAGCTCATATCTCCAAAAAAAGCTGCAACCCAAAATACATGGTGTGTTCACTTGGGTCACTCCCTGACTGATTCAGAGATGAATCACTTTCTTACTGCAATCAAACCTCTCTCCAGATCGCTTGTAAGTGGACCGAGACCACCTTCGCAGAGACACTTCGAGACTTGTTGACACCAGGGTTTGATTGCTATGTTTATACCCATCTGAAGATCATACTGAAAGAGAAAACACACTGGGGTTTGGTTCAAACAAAATAAACGCTGAATATGTAAAAACGTCCCATTTGGTGCTTTTATTATTACTGTCCGAAATATGAACAAGGTTCAAATCTTTTAGATCAGGGCTGTGAAATTTGGGCCCCAACAATTATATGTCTCACCCTGGCAAGCGTTGGAGGCATGTTTGCTTTGTGTTCGAAGCAGCAGTGTTAGCAAGCTGGGTCTTAGCAGGAGAACTGCCGGCTGCCCAGACTGGGGTGATTAATCTGAGCCTGTCATGTCACTGCAGATGTTTACATAGCGATATTCAGAGTGCATATGTCTGATGGAGTGTCCCCCCCTTTGTGTCCTCTCCCTAGTCACATACACACACACATACACACACACAAAATCAGCCAACATCACCTGAGCCATCTGGAGGATGAAAGAGAGTGTGTGTGTGTGTGTGTGTGTGTGTGTGTGTTTCGGGGGGTATGGGGGGTAGTCCGGCACACACACACATATGTCCATGCACAAGCGCACACGCATACAAAATGTCACCGCTTGCCAACAGCCATGTCTGTAATCTGTCTTGTGCTTTTCTGCTTTTATCTTCCTCAATTCCTCCACCTCAATTGTCGCCACACTTAGGCCTTGTCGAAGGAAAAAAAAAACTGACAGCACTATGATGAAGTTAGCGCTAAAATGGAAACCAAACTTGATAGATTCCCATCAAGCACCATTTCCAGTTTACGTGCATGACTGTGATGTTCCTCGTCATCAGCGCTACAGTCTTTAACCCAGAGCTTCAGATGACTGACTGGCCAGTCTTCAGTGTCTCCGTCTGAATTCGCAGAAGATCTGGACTTTGTTGTTGAAGGAAATGCTAAAAAAGCACATGCTGCATGGAAGCTGAGCTCACTTTGCAGCCTCACTGCTTCAGGCATGTACACTGCTTCCAAATCACTGATTAAAGCATGAAGACTCGCTCCACAGGGAACCAGGGGTGATACGGCACAACACAATAGCATGCGCCCCAAAGCACTCCAAAGGCATTGCAGTGTAGAAATAAGAGTCCAAAGCCCTTTATCCTGCTTGTGCGCAGACTTCAAAGATGTATGAACATAAACACACACCCATGGCAAAGATAACACCTTAAGCAGACACAGCATTAACCACTGAGATACAGTCTGTACCCTAGATGATGCACAGAGGAGTAAAACACTCCAGGCTGCAATTCATATGGATGAAGCATTGCATAACTAAAAGCATTCATTGAAGATTTCTTTCTTTTTTTTTTAAAGACTTGAAAGCTTCTCACCTGAGACTTGATCAAAACACAGACATTATTAGTGGGCAAAGGTGCAGATACAGGTCACCACCTAAACAAGCATCATTCGGTTGTCTCATTTATACAGTACATTAGAGTGAAGTAAGAACATATATGGCCCCATGACATCCATCATATTTTTGTTTTAGGAATTGAACCAAGACTTGTTTTATTTGAAATATGTCGATATTTTCTCTAAAGCCGCTTTTCAGCTGTCTTGTTTTCATGCAACATGCTAATAACACCATACTAAGGTTTTAGATTTTCGAAAATATTAGAATTGTCATTTCAGAATACATCTAGAAAATACTACATATTTTCTATGCAGTACCCACTAATCGGTGGCATGGTGGTGTATTGGTTAGCACTGTGGCTTCACACCTCTAGGGCCTAGGGTTCGAGTCTCGCCTCAAGTCTGCATATTTGGAGCTTGCATGTTCTCACTGTGCTTGATGTGTTTCCTCCGGGTACTCTGGTTTCCTCTCACAATCCAAAGACATGCAGATTAGGCTAATTGGTGTGTGCTTGTGTCCTGTGATGGACTGGCACCCTGTCCAGGTTGTTTCCTTCCTTGTGCTACAATTCCCCTGGGATAGGCTCCAGGCCTCTTGTGACCCCATACAGGATAAGCAGTATAGAAAATGAGTGAGTAAGTATCAAATTATTTCAGTCTTCAACTTTTACAATATCAATTAAGGTTTTCTGACCACCTGTTTGTCTGATCAGTATTAGGACGGCACCATCGTAGACCAATAGAGAGCACCACCATGAGAGCTCAACCACCTTAAAGTACTCAGGTATAAGTCATTGCAAAACCTGATTGGGATGGCATGGATGTTTTGGTATTTTCTACCAAATGGCAGGAAAGTAAAGAGTCCATGAGCATGGTAGAATAAGTCTTCCACATTGCTTGGTGGAAATGTGTGATAGAATGCATCAGTGGTGGGTGGAGCTGATGTTCTCAACTGCTCTAATAATCCTCTCTAGTGTTCTAAGATCTTGCAGTCCTGAGAAACAGACAAACCTGTTTCCCAGACCAACAGGTGGTCAGGAAACCTTTACTGATATTGTCCTTGGTGAGGATGGAAGAGTGGCGGTTAATTAAAGATGGGTTTCTTGGCAAGGTACAGTACATGGTGTTGAGGGTTTAAGCAAGGTGCTCCATGACGTGCACACCCAGAAACATGTCATGGAGCTATTTGCAACACTGAAGTGCAGTGGATGAAGAACTGCAATACCTCATGAAGTGAACAATCTTTTGTTTTATTATTCATTATTGTCTTAGATGGTATCCAATGAAGTTGGTACTCACTGAAGCTTTGCTGCACGCCTTAGTGGCGTATGAGCCCTTTTGACACATCCTGGGGAAGCTAATCTTTTTCAAGGACAAGTGAGTCAACTAGACGGCGGCAATCCTGTAGCAGATGAGAAGTCACAGGTGGTTCAATAATTGCCTCCGAGTCAATTTCTAGCCATCTTTAGACAGACCAGATGAAGCATTGTGCAATGTTGTAGGCTCGTCACATCTAACAGGCCTCATTATCTCCATACTTTAATAGGATGCTATGCGCTGAGTCAGTGCAGCGGTGTCGCGTTTCAGTCCAGCACTAATAAGAGAAAGACTGCATAGCGGCGCAATCAACACATCAGAGCATTGTACCTAAATGAGAGAGAAAGAGGGAGAGGGCGAAGAAGAGGAGGAGGAGGAGGACGAGGAGGGAAAAACAAGGCATAGAGAGCGAGGTGAAGGGAAAAAGCAAGAGGTTATCTGTTCTGAGGACTACAAACGCCCCATTCCTGTGTACCTAATGTTGGTCTCTTGACGCTGATAGACTCTGCTTCTCCCATTTAAAGGATAATGAGATTGCATTCTCCACACAAACCTGTGCAGACTACAGAACAGTGATGTGCAATCCATCCACAGGCTTTCCCACCTTCGTCTATCTGATAGATGCACACACACAGGCACGCGCACACACAACTAGCATCTGAGACAAAAATCTGCTTATAAAGAAGTCAAGCAAATGAAAGGGAAATGAGTGAGCTGCACGTCTGGTTGGCTGAGCCAGCGCCGGTTCTTAATAGAATTCCACATGGCAACTTCCTCAGGTGGTAAAAAGATGCAATAAGCTGGAAGGGAAGCGCTGACTAATTGAAAAGAGCCCAGCAGAGAAAAATCTGATACATGGCCACTCCTCTGAGCCCTCGGCAGTCGTCTCTGATCTTGCTCACACACGCACACACACACACACACACACACACACACACACACACACACACATGCACATACACACACAGAGACACATGTGCACATACAAAGAAGGCGAAGAGCGTAGACTGGTTCTCCCACGCTGGTGCACTCAGTACAATTCACAGCAGTCATCCCATACTGCGACCGCAGCGTGTGGGTGTGTGTGTTTGTATTGAGAGGAGGTTGAGACATGGCTGGTAGCTGCTGGCTATCGAGAGAAAACACACAGCAGATTGACTCACCGCTGAGTCTACAGTTAGACTGGTTTTAATATACAGGCAAATACACACCAGGGAATTGCTATGAGACGTGCCATAGAGATTGTTCTTCCATGTTATTCTTTCATAATGACTATATAACATTAGGAATGATCAGCCTCCCACCTGATCGGTAGTCATCCGTGGGCATGCACGTTGTACAAGATTACATTTTGTCTAAACAAAACAAGCAGGCGCACAGGTGCACACACAAACAGGCCAGAGCTTGGGGATGTGCCACGGGCAAGGTGCCATCATTGGCACGTCTGCGAGGCAGAGGGACAGGTGACACTCCAGCACCAGAAAGGGAATGGAGAACTCAGCCTGCCAGAGGAGCCAGATATGAGGGGGAGGGCTGAAGAGTGTTGGGGTGGATTGAAAGGGGGGGTCTTGGGGTTGTGGGGCCCTCTTGTTCTCTGCTACGCAATAAAAATGCTAATCTCGCCAATTCCCCTGTTGATCGGCTCTATGGAAAACAGGTTAGAGTTCCTCGCTCCACATGTGTACCCTCAATTTACCAGTTGGCCTTTTTCTTTATTTTAACCTCTTAAGGTGTTCTTCATTAAGAGCCAACCGCCTGGATGTTTTCACACCTCTGTTTGTCTGATAATGGCATCGAAAAGCAAAGCTTTAACGGAGACAAAAGCAACGGAAGTATAACCCAATTAAAGGTCAAGCAGTAAAAGGGATTTTAAAACTGGCCAAGGGTTGATCTATTGGCTGCTCCTACTGTTGATCAGCTTTTTGACTTAGTCTGGAGTATGTTTGTGCCTATAATCTCTTTAGCATTCACTATGGGCTTTGATACCTTTGAAACTGATTTTAAATGCAAGGTGAACTTCCATGAATGGCTCTACCGTTCAAGAATCTCAATTGCTTTCCTCGCCGGCCGCCTCCTGCAATGTTCCTAACGATAATCAAGTTCAACAATGCGCAATACACAGTAATTAGCCAGGTGATGACTCCATAAGAACGGCGCTGGCAGACCTGTCTACGATCAGTGAGCCAAAGCGGCTTCATCTGCCTGGCTCGGCCTCCCTAATCGCCTCACGCAAGGACTGAGAAAAGGCAGAGGAGAAAGGGAAGGGAGGGGTGGGTACAAAGGAGTGCAAATGAAAATCAAACAGGAATCTGCATAATGTCGTCTTTGTTCCCATTTTGGCCTCTTTAACTTTCACATCAAATTAGCTTCAGGGAGTGTGTTTAGGGAGATACGGGGCCTCCAAACCCCCTCATCCCCCAGCTGGGTATAGGGGTCAGCCCGGTGCGGTCCACTCCCTAGAGACTGGTTACGACAAATAAGATTAATGTCTCTCAAGTCTTGAGAGGCGCACAGATTAGGGTGATAGGTGATTTTCTCAAGAGAAGCCCCACATATGAGCAATGCATGTGTCTGTAAGAGTATAAGGAGGGGCAACGCGTCCATCGCTTGTGGTTGGGGACCCCTCAGAGTCTTCATCCTTCCCCTCTCTTAATGACCACTGGAGCATGAGGGTCAGAAGAGCAAGGGTCAGGGGTGGTCCCCATCTTCAGGAGCGCTGGAGCGGAAGATGAGGAGAGGAACTGAGCAGATCCCTCATAAAGTGTAAAGCCTTAATAGCATTAACACATTTAAAAAGCACATTCCAAGTGAAATCAAACAGTGCATTATCACCTGTTTATTCATTGTATCAGAAGCATAAATGATTACATCAGAGTCAAGTGCATCCAGTGATGCTTTAATACAAAAACAATTGTACACTGATCCTCGAAACTTTGGTGTAACTAAAGAGGCATGTTTCGGTTAATTTCATAATAACATCTCTAGTTATCATCTCTAGTTAAGTCATGTTATAATGTATGTTTTGCACTGACAGAATTCTGAAATGTCATTTATGGGCAATACTTAATACATAAACATGACAATATTATTATGAGTAAATAAATAATTAGAATCATCTATGTAAAATCTAGAACCTGCATAAAATAATGTGCACAGATGAGCTGCAATGATGAATAACAGGATGTTCTGGATCAGGTGCTATTTTATTATCTGTTGAATAATGAGGGTGGTTGCCATATGGTTTAATCAAACCAAATTAATAGTGAACAGTAAAATAATTACAGCTTTGACTATTCAAGCTGATTATTTTTCGCCATTTATATGTTTATCATATTGGTCATGGTTAAATAGTCTCTTGTTTTTATGTTACATCTGATTCTAATTGAAATAGATAAATGATTCCAATTTAACAAATGAAACAAAATTTGCTATTCCTGATTTTTCTAGTTTAAAATCTGTTTCACTAAAAATGGTGGAGTGGATGCTGTTAAGGAAAATAATAACAAGAAGAACCCTGTCTGGAATGCACCTGTTTAAAAAAAATCTGCCAACCTTACTGAAGACTGCCCAGAAAATCAACTTTTGCAACAGAGCAACCTGTCCCTAAATAAGTATAACTTTCTCCGCGTAAATATTGATGCAAATTTTGGACTCGGCTTGACAACTCCGTATACAGCTCATAGTTAGCAAACCCAAAGTAAGGCATGCTAATTTATTCTCAATGCAGTCTGATTCTCATTCATTGGCTCGCAACATCCCAGCATCCAGAATGGAGCTCTACAATCAGCCATATTGCTGGAGTTAGCGGTGCTGGCTAATTACGGTATATTACTCTCATCCTATCACTAGATCTAATAAGTAGTACTAACAGACTGTGAAGCTGCAGTTTATTCAGATCTGTAGGGCCATCAGCATCACATTTAATCCTTTTCTATTTCAGAAACTGCCTCCATGCATATGCATCGAGGTGCTAGAGAAAACACAGGCTTCAGCGAAACCACGAGCGACGAATAGTGCCACTTCAGGAGAGGAGATCATTTCTCTGGTGTTCTGCTCTGCTCTGCTCCCAAATCTCTCTCGCCCGCTTCACTCCACACAGACAAAGAGTGCAAGATGAATGATGGACTCTGCAACTTCAGATGCACTAAAGTGTATAACAAATAATGGCTTTCTATGCTAGACCACTATCATGGAGTAAGTTTCCTAAAACTGGGGTTATTTGATTTGATTTGAAAGTATGTGAGTGCAACACTATCAATACGTCAGTTTTTGTTAGACTGCTGAAAGAAAATCAATTGAAGCTATATGAAAGAAATCACAGTAAGAAAAAAGCTCTAGTATATATTTTCTCAGTTTTTTTCTTTCACACTTGAAGTAAGAGAATGAAATATCTCGGTCTAACTGCATGTTCTGTGAATACTTCTCTATGCCAGTTTATTAGGGATGTAACTGAAAGAATTTAAAATTTGTTGATCAGACTTGTATTGGTTTCGCTGTGGCAGTTAGCTATCCAACAACTTTGACTAAAGCACACTTGGCTAGCACACTAATATTTTATTCGAACCATCTTTAACTTTGATTACGGCACACAATATGGTGTCCCATTCATGCATGAAAATGATTCCTCATGCTCCAGAATTCACACTTTTACAAACTAAGTCCTGGAATATGTCTGTGCCATCAGGGAAGAAAAACTCCATTCATGTGATGATCTGGTCATCACCATGGTAGTACAGTCAGATTGTTAGCTGCTTGCTGAGTCTAGACCTGACCAACTGATATAACCCCAGATTATAACACTGCCCCCTAGAGGCTTCACAGTGGCCGCTTTCCATGATGGGTGAATCGCTTCATGTGCTTCCCTTCCTACCCTGGCGCACGGATGCAACCGGATGCAACTTCCCCAAGGGTTTAAGTTATCTCTGATCACACTTATTCAGGTTTTTTTCCCTTTCCAGTAATAAGATGGAGGGCAATAATTCGATCATGGTGAAGCATTGTATAAATAATACTGATTAGTCATTTTGCTTTCATTGTGTACATACAATCATACCAAATGTACATACAATTTCCCTGGCTAAATTGGGAAAAACTTTATTTACAGTCGTGGGAGCTGTAATTTCATGCCAAGTTATATACAGTAGATCTAGGACTTTAAAATAAACAAAGACGCCTTGATCGAGTTTAGTTGGCTAATATATTATTTCTTGTTTAGCCACACAATTTTTTTTTTTAATGAAATTTCCGAACGTAACTTTAAGGAAACAACCAAGCAAAGTAGCTATTATCTGCTGTTTACAGAATTGCTATGTTCCTTCTGATATCACATCACACCAGGAACACCCATAACCACATCATTTGCAAGAGAGAGGCGAAAACACCAGCAGTGACTACTGCTTATATTATTGCTACGTGACTACATCCTGTCTCTTTTACCTTAATAAGAGTTTTTGCTTTGCATAGAACTGAATAAGCACTTCCTAAGCAGTTATGCACTATAGTGTGCCCTCTCTGGGATTTCTCATAACTTCTCATAACAAAATAGGCTGTAATGATGTGAGAGCTAGAGCACTCGGCAACAAAAAAGCCTCCTACACATCGTTTAACAGAGCTGAACATTACATTCACAGCTTTAAAGTGGCATATCAAATAGCTACGGGCGTTTGTGCCTTACTGTGTCTAATTTACAAATGTGAATTAGATATGACACTTGCATCCAATCCATCTGTCAGAACATGCAAATGTATACCATGCAAAGTACACCAAAACATCTACAATCCCCAGGTACTTTATTAGGAACACCTATACATGTATCCTATGGCAACAGTGCAATGCATAAAATCATGCAGATGCAGATATAGATGAAGAATTTCGGACATGAGAACAGAGGAATGTGATCTCACTGACATTGGCTGTTGCATGGCCCTTTGTACCAGACTGGCTGGCTTGAGCATTTTCAAAAGCATTGATCTCCGGGGATTTTCCTACATAACCACCACAATAAACATGTACAAAAATATTAGACTAAAAAGAAATATTTTGAGGAAGAACCAAGGAGGGCAGACTGCATTAAAGCTGACAGGAAGGATACAGCAACTTAAGTAGAAAAGCATCTTACAAAACAAATCATGAGATATACAGTATGAGCTATAAGGAGAAGACCCTGTCCTGTTTTATTCCTGTCAGTCAAGAACAACAATGTGAGCCCTCAGTTGGCATAGGCTCACCTGAACTAGACACTTGAAGATTGAGAATAAAAAAGGGCAATAAACAAGGTGTTCCTAATAAATTGTCCAGCGAGTGTACATTCTGATGCATTATGTAAAGCCTGAGGAGACAGAGACAGGACAGTGAGACCATGTGTGCGTGCTTTTACATCAATGATGTACACTTCCGTTCAAAAGTTTGGGGTCACTTTCTAACTCCATGATCGTTCCTGATTTTGTAAAGGAATGCTAAAGGCGTCCAAAAAATGCATTAATCTCCTTTGAACAGTTGATATTGAGATGTTTCTGCTACTTATGCTCTGTAAAGA
>JAOTRS010000029.1:3466808-3477215 GCA_028565755.1 Dinotopterus cunningtoni | reverse complement strand
CTGCCTTCTCCAAACTGTTACCATAAAGGCTGCTGCACAAAAATGTCTAATACTTCATTGTATGCTGTAACATTAAAATTTTTATTCTCTGGCACTAAAAGGTCCAAATATTTTCCAACATGCCTGTGCCCCAGTGCACATAGTGAGGTCCATGATTTGCGCACAATAACAGAAGAGTTATGAGAGTAAATGAGCCATGATCAAACTGCCTGCTTCACATCTGAAACGCTGGCCTCCCAAGAACTGCTGTAATGGCCCAAACATTTGGAAATGGCTTGGAGCAAGATCAGGGCTGTATGGGGGATGTGGTAATTACTCCCAGCTGAGTTCCTGTAATGTGCAAATGGTGTTGGTGAATGATTGTACAGTTCCCACAGACAGATGTGTCTCTTCTTTAAGTTGTCAACAAGTAATGCATCAATTTATAAGAATCAGAGATTTTACTCACTGAATGTTCAGTGGGCTCTTAGTCACCTCTGCCAGGATCATCATTCATGGATGCACAGCCTACTTTAAAACTTTTGCACCATTTTACACCGTTTTACTGTGGCTAGGAGTCTCATCTCCGTAATGTGCTTGAAGTCTTCTGTAAATGTCTGTTTGATCTTTATTTTTACTTTTATTATTAAGTCCCGGTTTGACTTGTTTTTCATTCTACTTAATTAGTTTTACCTAAACATACTTAAAAAACCCATTAAGCCTTATTTATTATAAACACTTTAATTAAGTGGATGTTCTGCCTTTAATATAAATTTGTGAAACCACTTTTTTCAGTGCACTGTAATCATAAACACTGCAGTCCTGTACTCATCCCAGGACTCTTTTTTTATTATTATTTTGCTCATACTGAACATAGTGTAAACACCCCTGTTTGCCTGTAAATTATAATGATTTTAATGTCAGTCTGGCATCACACTGAAGAAAATATGCTTCTTTTTGAGTCTGCTTCTTTTCCATGTTTCTTTCTCATGTTGTCTCAGGACAATTTCCAAGCCTTTGTCACCTCTGGCTTGTTCATTAGGGATCTACATCGACATCCAGACTCTTGTAGAACTGCTCTGTGACAAAGCGTGTTGTTACAAATAAAACTGCACCTGATGAATCAATCTGCTTATATTAAACACAGCACAACGCAGCTGCATCACTCTGACCTTTTCACCATCCTGAGGAAACAGATGAAGCGCCTTGTTTACAGAGCAACAAGCTGATCTGAATAGTTGTTCGCGAAAACGCAATGCACCGGAATTAAATGTCAGCGGCTTTCTTTGATTCGGACCTCGACAAGTCGCTTCGGAGTTCCTGCGCACAGAGGACTATTATTATGCAAATTAGACGAGTCACTCTCTCTCGCGCGCGTGCGAGCGCGCTCTTTCTCTTTGTGTGTGTGTGTGTGTGTGTGTGTTTCAGCTGAACTCAGCATTTCGCTCGAGAACACTCGTGCGTCCTTCTCTCTTATCCGGTCGCCGCGCGCTGTTGCTGCTTTCCTCGAGCATTCGAAACACGCACCTGAGCTATAAGCGGGTGCACGAGCTCTCAGTGCATACCTGCTTCGTGCGTTAGACCTCAATTAGTATATGTGAATATATACAGTTGGTCTGAACGTTCAGTGCTTCAATGCTTCACCGCCGAAATTTATTTTCCAACTTTCTTGCTCAGTAAACAGCATCTTCTGTTCCATTCAGGACACGGGCGCGTGAAAGCGCTAACTCCGCACTTCCCTTTTTACAAGTTTAACCTCACAAGGTGACGCTCTTAGGCTGATCTATTCATGCACAGTGCTATAAAACCTACTCGAGCAAACGAAGAAGCAACAATTAGCCAGGCAGCCAAGTAGAAAGAATTTGATTGAGGTTATAATCAAGTGCATGATGGTATAACACAAGGCATGCAGCTTTACAGCGCCAATAAATGTCTAATCAGCATGTGGAATGCATAGTGGAATGCATAGTGGTTGGGGACGCGAGGATGCTACGACACGAAAACTAAACAATGAGAGCATGATGCTGGACATTAGAAATGCAGAAAAGGTCTCTCTCCCTCCCTCTCTCTCTCTCTCAAGATTATAATTGCGTGCATATGGCTTCTGCAGAAATCACTAAGGAAGCGGACCTTCTGGTACTCAGTTCTTGCTATTTGCATGAGAAGAAGCCATTGGTTTATGGGCTGTGATGTAAAACAATGACCTGGGAGCCTGGGGCCACAGCCGGCGGCTGATCTCTTGGTTTGCGAGTGTGGCATTTGCAGAAAAGTGCAGCCCGGGAGGGAGGATTTATTTGACGCACGCTGAAACAGTGAAAAAGTGAACGCTTCCACTATGCATCCCATAATAGTTCCTGAGAATATTGTTACATTGATATAAAAACCAGGCTAATGTAATGCGTAAATGTCATGCACCGTAGTCAAATGTGTATAAAATGGTTCATAGAGCATGTTAATAAATTGCATGGTGTAAAATCTTTTATGACATATAATTAAGATTGAGGTTAAAAAAGGATGCATAAAGAATAGTTTTACCATATTCCTGTCTCGCTCTGTTATCCAAGAACTTTCCTTCAGGGGGTAAAATGGCGAAAGCGTTGACGTGTCATAGCGTCATTAAATCATCTAGTTCAATGTTAGTCCCAGGAGATTTTTTTATGGATTAAATTAAGCACTTCCATCTTCATTCCCACCTGATCACAGCTATATAAATCCCAACATCTGATCATCAGACTTCAGAAAGCGCGACGCCTTCAGACCGTGCGGCTCGCGGACGCGTGCAGACCTGCTTACCAGTTTCGGTGTTTTTTTTTTTTTTTTTTTTTTGCATGTGCATAATAAAGTCTTTGGGGGAAAATAAAACAAGTGGAAGTAACGCGCAGCAGGCTCCAGATTTCAGGGTTTAAGACGAGGAGAGGAGCGCGAACAGAACGAAAAGGGAGAGAGAGAGGGAAAAAAGAGAGCTGTCCGGTGCTGTGTGCGTGTGCGCGCACCAGGAGAAAGGAGCTATCCGGTGCTGAAGTTGCATTTCCGCCGAGAGCGACGCGACGGCACAAGAAGCTTACTAACGGGTTGAGGTGTCTGCCGTCGCCGCGTGCCTGCGTCTGAGCAAAGGAGCGCTGGTGCAAAAAAGGAAGAAAGCAAAACAAAGCAAATTATACGACAATAAAACAAAAAACGGGTTTTTTTTGTCCTCGGCGGTGCATGAAGAAGAGCAAGAGACCTGACCGAGCGGGCGGACGGACGAGTGGTGTGTTTTTTGCTGCAACGTGAAACATGCCAAGGTCTTTCCTGGTCAAAAAGGTTAAGCTCGATGATTTCTCGTCTGCTGACCTCGAGAGCTCTTATGGCAGATCCAGAGCGGACCTCAGCCTCCGATTTCACGAGAAAGGTAAAAATGACGGAAAGAACCGTGCGCTACTGTATAGTCTGGAGGATGAATAGGCGACCTGTAGGACGATCAGGGATGAAGAGATGTTTTTTACAGTACATTTTATTTAATTGCATTTTATTTATTGAATGATCATTTGGATTGTTTAATGTAACCCGTAATCACTGCCAGTGCGTGCTAATTCACCATTACATTATTTTATCCCTTTCAAAACCATCACGATTTTTTTGTCGAGTCTGCAAATTTTGGCATCGGCAGTTTCATGTGTTGCGCTTTGCTCACACTCGCAGCAAGACTCCATAATCATGAGGCTGATTACAAACATATACGAAACACCGAACACGCGTATAAATTGACATGCATCCATAGTAATTATCTTTTATCTTGGGCTTTTATACAGTCAGAGAACCGTGTCATGGAATTATTCACACTTGCACTCTGGCAACACACACACACGCGCGCACACACACACACACACACACACACACACACTTGGTATGTACTAAAGAAACGCTTGATCCTTGTGTTTGCAGCCATTATTTCCGCTCTATATAATACCCACAACACTCTGCAGATCATTTTGTCACCAAATGCATTTCCACATTGCAATTCATGCACACGTGCATGTGCGTGTCTCATGGAAGGTGTCTCGTGCACGTGCAGATCGACCTATTTCCTGCTCTTGTCTTTGACACAAGTGCAAATACAATTATGAGTGAAGTGAGATCAGTCGCCTTTGTCCTTAAACGAGTTACCCAGCTAATTGAAAAAGAGATGTATTGATTTCTTGGGGAGAGTGTTGCAAAGAATGATTGAATGCGTTCACGACAAGTCTGATACTGAATGCAACCATCAGTTTCTATTGTGGAAGGGGAAAAAATCGCGAAGGAAATGAGAAACGAGCAGAAATAGACTGTTGCGTGCCAAAATGTAACACCTCGACTTATTGATTCCTTTCGAGTCAAGTCAACTCTGCTTAAACTGTTGCTTTTTTCTTTCCCTCCCAGCGACAGGTTATATCAGCGACTACATAACTCCGTCTGTGTATGAAGCAGAGAATGAAAATGGCATCAAAGTGCCCTCGCCGGTACCCATCTACGAGAGCCTGCACAGCGATTACGGCGCGCCGGACTCAGACCAGCCCGACAGTCCACGCTCTGAGATCTCCTCCGGGTACATCAACGGAGACAATGCGGTCAGCGAGGGCTACACGGTGGATGCCTTCTTCATCACGGACGGCCGCTCGCGCAGAAGAGCCATGGGCAACGCGAGGAGCGCGCAACGCCACACGTGCAACGAGTGCGGCAAGAGCTACGCCACGTCGTCCAACCTGAGCCGCCACAAACAGACGCACCGCAGCATGGACAGCAAGATGGCCAAGAAGTGCCCGACGTGCGGCAAGGTGTACGTGTCCATGCCGGCCATGGCCATGCACCTGCTCACGCACGACCTCAAGCACAAATGCGACGTGTGCGGCAAAGCGTTTAGCCGCCCCTGGCTGCTCCAGGGCCACATGCGCTCGCATACGGGCGAGAAGCCGTTCGGGTGCGCGCATTGCGGGAAGGCCTTCGCCGACCGCTCCAACCTGCGCGCTCACATGCAGACGCACTCAGCCTTCAAACACTACAAGTGCAAGCGCTGCAACAAGACCTTCGCGCTCAAGTCGTACCTGAACAAGCACTACGAGTCGGCCTGCTTCAAGGGAGCCTTCTCGCCGCTAAGACCTGATTCATGAAAGCGCCACATGAGTCAAAGTGTGCCCACAACTTTGCTTTTCTCTCCTGCAACAACAGAACTGAGGAAAACTTGGATTATTCGCATGTAACTTTTCTTTTCCAAGCGTAAACATCTTCCCCCGAGCCGTTCGCCTACCCCAAGCCGAAAATAGCAACGTATTTTGCCAAAAATATTTTAAAAAAGTAAGAAAACAAAGAAAAAAACTCAGTGGACATTGAAAATGTCTATCTCATTTAAAAGGTCAAACCTTTTCTAAGTATTGGATCACATTATACTGCTGCCAGTGGCCACAAAAGTGTTCAGCGTCGAGGTAAAACTATTTTATAACTTATTTATTTACGTACTTATTTATTATTTTATACAAGTCGTGTAAAACGTTCATTTGCACTTTAATTTATTTTTTTATTTTGCCAAGCTTTTTCTTCGCCATAAATATGCCAAAGCATTTGCCACTTTTTTTTAGTCTCTTTTGTTTGTTTGTTTGTTTGTTTGCCACTTTATACATTTGTTGCATGCAAAAAATGAAATCTATGCCACTTTTATCAAGCTTTGGATTTTGATTGTTTTTGTTTGTTTTTGTTCTGCGAAAAATCTAGTTAGAATCAGTCTGCAATATTTCTCGGGAGTCATTAAAACTTAATAGAGAAATAATGCATGGTATTTTTTAAAACAAACAAACAAAAAAATGAATAAACGAATAATAGCTATAACATTTTTAATCACGATTTTAATCCAATACCGTTAGTAGTCGTGCAGAAGAAGAAGCTCAATATCAGGGAAATGCCAGTGTAGTATTAGTGGATCATGTAGACCATGGGCTAGGGGTTGGTTATGGTGGGGTGGGGTAAATGGGGTGGGATGGGGGTATTACGGGGTCTTTTTTAAGCGGTTATGCACTGCCTGCCTCTTACTTAGAGTAGTTGTAGAGTTGTAGTCACGTGGTGCCGCCTCGACCCTTTTTTCCCCAGGTGCACGAGGGTCGAGCGGCGCTTCTTACCCTGTGTCTGAGATGACACTCTAGTCCCTACAGCCTACTTCCTATAACCTATTCCCTATTCCCTACAGAATGAACTGCAAAGTGCATTATGTAACGGATGTTCTGCATCTTCTAGGTTTGGGACACTAATCATTTGGGATTTCAGGAGTGTTCCAGATGTGCTACACTCAATTTGAAACAACCAAACATCTTAAGTACTACATATATAATGAAAAGGGTGTGGTTTTGGACACACAAAGGGTAACCTTCCACTGCTCTGTCACGTGACAGAGAGACCGCTATAAAAGCACTTCTTTGAGAACCCCTCCAACTCTATTTTTTAGTTTGAAGACTAACTAAGGTAAACAGTAGCACAAACTTTAGAGATTCAGGTAGACTGGCCTTGTATTAGCTGAACCTCTGCTTTTGTATTACAAGTAAATAAAAAGGGAGCTGTTTATTGGTTGTAAATAATTCTTTGGGATTAAACATTTCTACAAAACTGTATTATAGCATCAAATGACCTTATTTCTGAAGTTTCTTCCCACCCCGTCTTGGGGTTTCTTTTATTTATTTATTTATTTATTTATTTATTTATGCCCACTGTTTGAACAATGTAAAAGCACAATGACACCGGGCATTTTGTTTCTCTTCCTAAATAAAGAATGAACAAGTAATTCACTTGGTGGTTGTGTTTGTGTGGACAGAAAATCTGCCTGTGGCCTGAAACTTTAGCCAAGTAATTATTTTAACCTTGCAATCATACACAGATCGTAGCATAGTTTACTATTGCAGTTGGCACCAATGAAGTGTAATGGGAAAAGGAAATGCTTGCTCAGATACTTAAATGTGTATTGCATAATCATTCATTATGCCATTCATTCTGTCTGTGGACCTAAAAACGGCCATTACAAGTCATGATAGCCGAATTGATATTTTTATACCAAAATAGCACCAATCTTGCGTCATTTGAATGTTAGTCTTTGGGCAGGTTATATTTGGGTCTGATACAAATTGGAGTTTAAGAGTTATGTCTTTAGATTAGACATAGCTAGGTGCTTTAGACACAAATAAGCCAGCTTATATTAAAAGCAGGACTAAAACATGTCTTGAAAATATGCATCTTTTAATTTTACTCTAATGGTTGAAATATTTTGATGATTCATCTTGTGCTTGTTCAAATCGTATTCTATTAAATACTTTCTGAAATGCGTATGTGGTGCCCCTGAAAACAAACTGCAGTTATTACTGTATAGTCACTGGTGGTTAGAATTAAACATGATTCAGACATCTTGTTTTGGTCATACTTTTTTTTTTCTTCTTAGATCATCCAGCATATGATTAAATAAAGGTGGTGACATCACTGTTAAAACATCACGACCTGTACTGTGTGCATTTCTGTGAAAAACAGGGAGAAAGTTATAGAGTAAGATTGTTTCTCAAAAGTTTTGTTGAACAGCAGCTGTCAAACTCCATCTTGTTAAACATTAGATTTTTCCCTTTCTTACTGCCATGGGGAAAAAGTAAAAGAATGCTGCGGGGTGGGAACAAACAAGCCATGGCCTGGCACTAAATTGAGGCACTATGGTTGGAAATTTTTTGCTTCATCATGGTGAACAAGATAATGTTGCAATGGGCAAACTAAGTGTGAAAATTCTTTTACAGTTGAAAACAAGCATAATTTAAACTCTTAGCAATGATAATTAGCTCATGTGGTGTATCCGGGATTTTGAATTGCTGTTCAGTCAAGAGATAGGTCCTGTTTCTGGTTTATAAGGAAAAATGTCAATATACATGATCAGATCTCAAACCTCAAGGCATTTTATGGCCATTTTATGATTTGGTGTTATTTATTTATTTATTTATTTATTTATTTATTCAGCAAAATGATGTGTAGACAACACCAGGTAGCTTTTATATTGCTATCTATATTCATTTATGATGAATTGTCTTACAGAAAAAGAGCACTCATGAGCATGATGGAGTTTTATCTTTGTTGGATTTATACAGAGATTATAAAAGAAGTGTGATGATGCTAACTGTCTACCACTTTCTCCACGAAATCAACCCATTTATTCATTTATGCTGATTTTCATTTGAGCTTGCATTTATAACTATCCTAAAAAACCCATAATAACCACCATTCTTTGCTTATTAAAATGGTTTAGGTTGGGACCCTTTATGTATGATACTCTATAAAACCCTTAAGGCTTTCCCCAAAGGGCTAACCAAAGAAGCCTTAAGGGCTATAGATTTGACCGTTGTAAATACTGTACTATTAAATTTACATTTACATTGATTGTACATTAAGGAACAAAAACAAACCTGTACACTCCTCAAAAAAACTAGGTTCTTCACTCGTTCTTTGGATTGTTGATAGTTTAGTTTTTAGTTAAAAGCCACAGTACAAAGTACCGTACTGTCTACTTTGTTTTTTGACATTGAATTTTAATGCATTATTAAAATGTTATGAGATAAGAGATGTTAAGTTTTCTAAAAAGGATCTGCTTGGGGTCACTTTCTGAAAGTAAAAACATTTGTTTTATGTTTTTGAACTGTTGTGTTAAAATGAAAAAAAAAAATGGTTTGATCTAAGGTTCTAGATCTTATTTTTTTGTATTTTTTTTTTACTGTTATTATTATTCCACCTCAGCAGTTCTGAGTGAAGAAACTAACTCCACTGGCTTGTCACAGCACTGATGTTTTAAAGTAGATGTTCGCATCTGAAAAACCCTCACTGTGCCCTCTTGGTCTTAATGACCTTAACTCACACAGAGCGAACACAAATGCTCCTACTCAGCAGCATTTATGCCCTCTAATCATGGGCAGACTTCTTCAGAGAATTCAACAAATAATACTAGTTACATCTTCATTGCAGTTAAGCCTGCTGTTGAGGGACGACCGCTTAGTGCGGCTTAGTGCGGCCTCATCTCAAATGACCTTGAGTGGGAATTCTGGTGAATAATAATATAAGATGGCAATTTTCTATGGTTTGGGTTGAAGAACATGTGAATCTCCATGTGTTATACTCTCTCTCTCTCTCTCTCACTCTCTCTCTCTCTGTAAAGTAGAAATTGTCCCACTCTAATTTGGTGCATGGTAGGGAGGCAGATTCTTCTGTTGTGTAAGACCGAAACATCCACATTAACTGTCCGGTAATGAACCTGTTGTTCGCTCACATTCAGCAGGAGATGCTTTGAAGCTCAGAACTGCTGATAAGGGGTTCTACAGAGAGCCGCTTGGCTCAAGGTTAATGCTGAAAAACCCCTGCCTTGGCCAAGTGAAGCTGCGCTCAGAAAAACAGTGAAATAACAAAACCCTAGAACATCAGTAAATGCTTTAAAGTCCTTTGTTGGGGGGCAACATTAGGGGTGCAGCTTTTTTAAAAAAAAATCTGTGCAATAACACCCTACAAATGAAGAAACACTTTAAGGACCTTAACAATAATACTACCTAAAGACTAATTCTTAGTAATAAACTTAAATTTAGAATCCTCAAGTATTATTTATTACATACCTTCAGCGGAAGCATGCTTCCTAAATGCTTCATTCTGTCCTTCGTATAGTTAAGAATTCTTGTAGGAAGCTATAGCCATTAATCTTCCAAAGAAACTTTGAAAAACAGAGTACACGTTTCACCAAAGACGCAATGAAAGGATTCTAGATTTTTAACTTCTAGGAAAAATTTACCATTTTACCGAAGCTTAAAGGTCTATCTGTCTATTAAGCATGGACCCCCTCAGAAAAAAGCCTTCATAAAAGTGTTCCGTCTGAAAATCTTTTATTAAGCTTTCTAAAACCTTTAAGAACCAACCAAAGAAACATACTGTGAAAGTGTTCTAAATCTGAACTTTTTCCCACCATTGTTAAATGATAGGTGTTCTGTACTTTGGAGAACCAAAACATTCCAGTACATTCTGTGTTGAATAACAAGGTTTTACAATGTGTTCTATGTATATTTATCAAAACCATTAATTACTCAAAGAAGCTACTGTATGAAGAAAATTGTATTGAGTGTCTTAGATAAAGGAAAATGTCAAGGTGTCCTCTAGAGGTTGTTTGTATAGCTGATAGATCTTAGATTAATAGTAGAGTTCTAGTTTAAAACCTATTGTTTCTGGTTCTACAGAATCTTTAAGCGCTCCCCCAAATTGGCAATCAACAAAAAAAATTTCTGAACTTTTTTTTAAGGTGTTTTACAGATGGAAGTATTTTAGAGTATTTTAGATATATTTTAGAGGAGGCAAAGTGCAGCTTGTATAACAGTATAGATTTACTGTCCTCTGAAAATAACTCAACATACAGCCATTATTGTCAAAATAGCT
>JAOTRS010000029.1:3369648-3383141 GCA_028565755.1 Dinotopterus cunningtoni | reverse complement strand
ATAAAATAGTATTCTAATAAAAATAGAAATATAAAAAATAATAAAATATAACAGGAGTTGAAGTAAAACGTAGAACCATGTCCAGTTGTAGTGCACTATGAAGCCGAATATACTGGATATGGAAATTCAATTAAGTGTTGATGATAAATGTAATTTATTTTTGGAATTTGTCAATGAGAAAAATGTTGAAACACTTCATGGATTTGTCTTGTTCTCATGGCCATTCTGCCCGTATATATAGTTAAATATGCATAGTAGAAATTCTAGCATAAAGTTACATGTAAGATGTAATGGCTGTGTGAGCTGGTGAAATGATTAGCCTTAGCATTATCTTGTTCATAAATGACAGTTACTTATATAGTTGCCTAGCAACATATTTTTATAACTTTAATCATTTAAAGGCAAATGTTCATCATTTTATGTATAGTTGTATTTCAATGTATTTCAATGCAATATATATATTTTTTGGTATATAATTCTGTGATATTTTATGAATTAACCAGGAATGCTGATTGATGAAGACAGAAAATAATGGCAGGGTGACGGCAGCCACTGATACCTGAAGCTCCCTGTCTGGCCTGTTCCGGTTTCTTGTCCGCCCTATTCTTAATAGCTGGAAAAATCCACAGAGCCAGAGTTGTCATCTCCCCTTCCCTCTCTACATCTCCATCTCTGCATGAGTGCAGACTGCTGAGGGGGTGCAGGGTACCGGTGGGGGAGGTTGAGAGCGAAATGAATTCCTCTTTACCCTTACGTGGTGAAATGTCACAGAGTGCAACTGGTTAGCAGCGACAGTGCTGGCTCCTCACACCTGCTAATTGAAATCCAATGAGGTGTGAAAGAGCCCTTTAAAAAGTCCCAATCAACAGGAACGTCTTGCCACCACCGCTGCGCTGCGTAATTTAATTTTGACGTCTTTTGCTCTTGTTATGGATCTATCGTGGCCAATTATGGCACGAGATTGGGTTTCACGGACCTAGCTGAATTCCAGAGCTAGAGAGGCACTAATCACTCCCATCCGTGCTGAGAGCGGCGGTTAGCTATTCGAATCATATCAGTGCTTACATCTGGACTGCTTTAGAGAGGACCTCCGGGAATAAGAGTCTGGATGTTGGAAGAGGCTTCACCTGAGATTAGATCTTCACATGCTACAGACTGCAGGGGATTCAGCTATTAAGCAGCATATTTATAGGGTGCGTTAAAGATGAACAGAAGAAAACCCTAGGCTTCATTTTATTCATTAAAGTAAAGTTGGGTGAAAATGTTTTTGTAGGTCAAACCAAAAACCAAACAAACAAACGTTTACCACTAAACCAAAGTTTAATTAATGCTAATTATTACTGTAATTGCATGCGCGCATTGATAAATATTATCATTCCAAGGTATTTTTATTTATTGCCCATAATTTACATTTAGTGATGGCCAAAAAACTTTTTTCTTCATTCCTTCAAAAGGAATCTTTTGGGACAAATTTATACAAACTCTTGTAGTATTTGTATATTTATTTTCCCTAACTAATCGAATATTTAAAGGTGCCATATTTTACTATTTCTTTAAGGAGTTTACCCATGTCATGAACCAGACTCGGAGAATGCAGGTGCAGTTAAGATATTTATTGACAGGAGTATATAAGCAAGTCAAACAAACAAGTAAGGATAATCCAAAATCGAGAGTCAAGAAAACAAGCAGGGGTCAGGCGATGTGTGTCGGGCGTAAACTGGATCAAGCTAAACTCGGAAACAAAATTACAAACAGGGTCAATACCAAAACAGGTATTCAAAAACGGCTTGGGAACGACACTGGAGCTGATCATAGGGAGCGCATACTTCGACTCTTTTATTTGTCAGGTAATTAGTTTCAGGTGTTAGTATTCAGGTGAATGGCAGTGTTGGTGTTGGGAGTTGTAGTTCTGACAACATACAGTACTATTATCTAGCATCTGTTATTATCAAATATATTAATAAATTAAACTAATAAAATTACAATATGTAGATAAAATTACAGAAATTGGAACAAACGCTTTCCTGCAACATGCTATAAAGTGCCTAAAGATCCAATTAAAAAACTGTTTTTATGTAATAACCTCAGCAGCATCCTCATTTCCCCTCTCATCTGTTGCAACCACTGAGCATTCAGCATCACCAGTATACTAATCACCAACTTGATCATCTGTCATCATCTGCACCAGTTTCTCACTGATTCGTTCCTTACTGCTTTTATATGCTTGAATTTTTTCATAGGTTACCGTATGACTTAACAAGCAAAAAAAATATTTCTCTGAAACTGCTCAGGTCCAGGAACTGGACTAAAAATAAGAGCCAAAAACTTGAGAGACAAAAAAGTCCTTCAGGAAACTTGAAGAACTGTTCCTCAAGACTAGAGTTATAAAAATACAAAAAGTCTTTGGAAGTAAAATATAAAGAAATAAGGAAAGGCTCAAGACCATTGCACGGTAATGTAGGTCGCAGAGCTCCCACAGAATATGTATATTAATGCTCCAGCTGAAATAACGCTTAGATGATGCTCTGTTCATACCTCAAACTCCCTGTTTCACTCCTTCTCTAAACACACCATTTCAGTGTTTATGTAACCCACCAGAGAACAGCAGAGCTGGGATACAGACTGGGGGGGGGGGTATTTTCTTATATGAGGTCACAGTAGGGGGGAAATCTAGTTGACTTGTCAGTACAAAAAAAGAAAAAGCACAGAAATAAAGGAAATATTTTTTTAAGGTATTTGTTTTGTGAAAACACATTGGAGACCAAATGATTAACAAGAAATGACTAAAAAGTGAATTTTGCATAATAGGTCCCCTTTAAAAACATCAGCTTTCTTGTATAATTGCTCCTGTGAATGTGAATGATTTACAAATAAAATCTGTTCATACCCATTTGGATAAACAAGGCCTTCTGTGTGTGTATGCCACACTCAATGTACAGTGCAGTGAAGATGATTTTGGAGGTGCAGCACAGGCTCCTGTTTCTTCGCTTCTTGTGGTTAGCTCACAATGGCGTGCAGTTCCAAGCTTGTTTTGTCCACATGAAATATTCAGTCAGCGTGTCCGACTCCGCTTTATTTGCTCCTGTAAATAAACCCACAGGGCAGCGCTCCATACATCACTGATTAGAGTGTATGTGTGATAAAAGTGCCTGGCTGTGATTTAACGCTATAGGACTTGGCTGGTTGAATGGATCTTGTCATGTAGCATAATGTTCATTCAGCAAGTGGAGAAGATGTAAATGTCTTCTGTGGTTCAGAGGCTCTGGGAAAAAAAGGACAGAGAAACATAAGATGTTGCATTTATGCTGTTTTTTTTTTCCACCTCAAAAGCGAGCACAAGTTTTATGTGTGCAGAATGTCTTTACATTTAAAAAGCACTATTGTCCAATTTATTTATTTATTTATTTATTTATTGCATAGCACATTTTTTTAGAAAAGCAATGATTGACTTCAAGAGCTCATAAACTCACGAATGGGTGGGGGGGATGCAAACTTTCAACTTGCTTTTCTTAGAAGATTTACACAGGTTACAATTAAGCATGAGAGAGAGTGTTGTTGTACAGAATATCAGCACGACCGTAATTGTTTTCTTTAAAAATTGTTTTCTTTGAAACAAGTGTGCAGCCCGAGTACTGATGATATCACTGAAGATATTCATTTACTTAACACTGGTGGAACTAAGCGCCCTGGGATCGTTTCCGAGTACACTAGACCCCAAAGTCTGGCTCATTTTGATCGGTAAGAACACAATTGTTTTGCGCTCAGAACCGCTCCCAAGTCTGCTGGAAAAGGTAATCTCAGGATGGATACAATGTACTTGGGCATGGATTAAATCAGATATGGAGGCAATCATAAGTCTCCCTTGAAATCTTAGTTTGCATGTAGCTAAACTCATAATCTAACCTACACAGTCATAGCTGGAAGGCACACGAGAGCATCGCTCTTGACATTTTCCCCAAAATAAGGAATCATTTCTGAGCAAAACACCCTAACTAACTATGACTGGTGGAACTAACATAAAGCTGGC
This sequence comes from Dinotopterus cunningtoni, assembly GCA_028565755.1. Taxonomy (NCBI): domain Eukaryota; kingdom Metazoa; phylum Chordata; class Actinopteri; order Siluriformes; family Clariidae; genus Dinotopterus; species Dinotopterus cunningtoni. The sequence goes on along the minus strand of JAOTRS010000029.1, from coordinate 3,379,114 downwards.
AACCAGCTGTTAGCATAAGTAACAGGGGTAAAAGTAGTTTTAAATTCTTATCAGTACTATATAGGTAAAACCTCAAGGACAATAAGTTAATTTACATTCAGCACGACTGTATGGTTTATTCTCCTTACCTTTTGGCTAAACAGTAAGAATTTAAAACTATGTTAATTATACTAACTGTAATCCACCAGCTGTGGTTAGTTAGTTCTGCCAGGTGTGGAAGGATATGTGATGGCAGAGAAAATAAACAGTTAAAAACAATAAAAAAGCAATTCATCATCTGTTGATAATAAATCGTATTTGTGAAACTGTTGTATAAAAGGGAATATCACACTTCAAGGTCATGCTGGTCACGCTAATGATGTATTTATTCCACTGTAGAATGTTTGTATGTGTTTGGTTGACTAGTTGACTAGTTGATTTGGAAATGCCAATCAACCTACTGTTGGAGGAAACCAGAAAGATTCCAGAGGAAACCTACCCACCACACGGAGAAAATTTTTCACAGATATTTCACAAACTTGTTTTAATTACACAAGTGCCCAAATAGTGCTCTGAATACAGGATAAAGTGGTATAGACGATGAGTGAGTGAGTTAGAGAAGTGCCCCAATAGTGAAACATGCCATTCTTTAATAAACACTTCACAAGAATGGCCTTACAGAAATTAAGTTGGCATGACGGTAAGTGGATAAGTTCAAGTCTTGATGCTCAGAGAGAACATGGTGCAGAATGGTGTTTAAAAAGTACCTTCAGGTAGATAGCAGCTGTTTTGGGCTTTTTGGGTGAAATCACTCTTTTGAATCTGATGCAAAATATAGCAGTGAAGAAAACAGCCATGGTGATGTTAGGAAATTTGGGAAGGTTCTTGCAGCTGTATTCTGGATCAGTTGCCCTACCTCGAAATAACTTCTGTGAAGAAAAAAAAATCCAGCCTTGGATCAACGTGTCAGGTTAGTGAGTTTTCTTTCCATTTAGAGAAAAAAGTTTCCTGTTTAAATCAATCAGATATGCTGGCAAATTGTTTTTGAGCTGTTTGTAACATCATCGAGTTTGTCTAATGGACTTTAGTACAGTCACAAACAGTTTCCTTCTACTACCGAACTGGAAAGTAAATTGAATTTTTAAAAGCCCCAAACATTTTATTTAAGATTTAACCAAATTTACCTTACTCAAATGTACTTTAATATGGAACCATTAGAATCTCAGAATAGCCACGCTGACATGTAGGATCAGATTGCGTCCGCTTTTTATATTGATCTCGACCACAAAATCAGATGCTTGATCAGCACTCCTATTTTGAGATTTAAGTAAATAATATCCTGGGTTTAAATAGATCGTATTCAGGGTCAATGATTGCAGAGGCTTCAGTCTTTCCCTTATCAAGTGCTTGTTCTTATCATGACCAATGGTGAGACTGTGTTTAAACAGGCTGGTTAAACAATAGCCTGTTTATTCCAAAATAAGTGCTGGGCAGCTCATAGTATACACCGTACCCATGATTCTTTATTTAGTTCTACCCAGTATTAGGTATAAGTTGACTTGACTGTATGCAATCAGAAAAATATAACTGGAAGAAGCTAGAAAAATATTTTGTGCTCCAATGTTGGATTCTTGGAAGTAAACCTTCCTGATATTGCTTACTCACATGTCACAGGTGTCAATTAATTCCCTAATTTATTACACTATCTGTTGCATGTGTGGAAGTAGGTTGGTACAGTCTCTCCTGTAAGACACATACAAGATTTACTTTATATTTTCACTTATTTCCATTTATGAATATCAGCAAGATTCAGGGTTGAATCCCAATTAACTTTAAATAGAAAGTTAATGTGCTATATTGGGTGTACAATTAATAAGTAGTACCCTTGATTAGGGGTTATAGAGGGATTTGGGATTCAGCCTCATGTACAGTAGTTAGCTTTGTAGCTACATTAGCCATGAACAGAACAACATGGACGTTTCAGGATCAATTCGACTCAGAAGCAATTACTAAGGAATCCGATTGTTGTCTTCAAGCAACAAGTCTTTGTTAGTCTTCATAAATCTGTCATTTTTCATAATTCTCCATACACCTTGTTGATTGAACACAACATTTTACACGAAGACTTGTTGATTAAAGACAAAGACTTACAAAGACTTCTGGAATGAAATCAAAGGGTTACAAAGACTTATTAATTGAAACTGAAGACTTGTTTAATGAAAATGATGGCGTAACTTCCTGATTGAAGACTTAGGAAGACTTACAAAGACTTTATAATTAAAGACAAAAACTTTCAAAGACTTTGTACATCTTAGAAAGTCTGTACAGACTGTACTGACCTACATTCACCCATGCTGAAGACCGATGATTAGTGCAATTAATGACTGTTAGAACTTATAGTTAATCGTCCCAGTGATGTTATGCTCAATAACTAATATACAATATACTACAGCAGTGGTTCTTAACCCTGGTCCTGGAGGACACTGTGCCCTGCACATTTCCTATAGTTTATGTTCAGCTCCCAGCACACCTGATTTAAGTAATTAGCTACTTCACAAGCCTTTCTGAACTGAAGTGGGTGTGAAAAAGCTGTAAAAACACTAAAATGTGCTGAATATCGTATTCGGTACCAGGTTTCTGGGCCTTTATGCGGCAGACTAACTAAGCTAGATCAAAAACAAAGTCACTGCTGTGAAAATGGCTGGATTTAGCCGTCGCCCCCTCATCCAGGCATACCAAGTACTTTTAGAGAGCATCCTCAAACATGGCATTACGGTCTGGTTTGAAAACACCGCCCAGGCAGAACAGAAGGCTCTCCAAAGAGTCATAAAGTTTGCAGATAGGATCATTGGTTTTGACCTCCCCTCCATGGACACTTTGTACACAGAACGCTGCAGGAAAAAAAGCAAAAAATATCCTCAGGGACACACACCACCCAACTCACTCTCTGCTCATGAACAAACTCACAACACACAACCTCAGACACTGCAGACCGGACAGTATGAGCATACACGAACCAACTTTCTATAAGAGTTTCCAGCCACAGTCAAACTGATGGCAAAAGAAACAAGAGAGTTAAAGAGGATGTCTGCCTCATTGCTGTTAGTATAGTAAAGTAAAGTGCAAAGCGCAATTTGAAAACGTAAAGTATTGCATTAGTTCGGTTTGGGGGGATCATGTTTAAAATATACCATACAGTACTAGGTAATGTTATAGTGTGTTATAGTCTGATACCGTAAATCCTTTTACTATGTATTCCTGTATTGTATGTTTATTCTACTTTTGTTAATAATTGAAAAATATCAATGGACTCATATTGTTGGTATGTGTACAAATGGCAAATATCTCTTGAATTTTAGATCTATTACATTAGTACATGTCAATAGCCTGTAGGGAAATGACAGAAAAATGTAATAAAACACAAAACAGTTATACTAATTGAGAGTAACCTATATAGAATTCCGGATTTGCTGAGTAAGTAGATGGATGGATGGATGGATGGATGGATAGAGTAGGAGGTTGAGTCAAAAGTCATACACACTCCGGTTATATTAAAATTCTGTTCAGTGCTTTCTGTTCCAGGCTACTGTCCCCCTAGTCACTGCTGTGCAGGTGTGAATGTGTTACATTAGTTCATTTGTAACTTTGGTGCGAGCAAAAATGGATACCCTACTTTTGACGAAAAAAGATCAGCGTGTAGTGACATTTTTGTGGTCTGAGGGTGTACCTTGTACAACTCACAGAAGAGCATACCCAGAAGCGTTTGGATATCTGCAAACAGAATTCGGAGTGAAACTCTAAAGAAGCTGAAAGTTTCTTAAAGAGAATCATTACTGCTGATGAGACATGAATTCATCATTATGAGCCTGAGAGTAAACGGCAGAGTAAGGAATGGAAACATCCTCAATCATCGAGCCACCAAAAGTTCAAAAGTCAACCATTAGCTGGAAAAATGTATGCTTACAGTTCTCTGGGATTCTCAAGGGGTAGTATTGGAACATCAGCAAAAAGGTTCAAGAATCCCCTGTGCTCATTACAGTGAGATGCTTATGGAAGAGCTAAAGCCTAAACTTCAGATTTAATGCAGAGGACTGCTATCGCGGGCATCGTGATCTTGCAGGATGATGCACGTCCGCACACACACTGTCGACACTCTGCAAAAACTTTATTTTGAGGCATTAAAGCATTATTCTGAGCTTGCTCCTTTGGACTTTCACCTGTTGGTTCCCCTGAAAGCATCCCTACAAGGATGAAGATTCACTTCTGATGAAGAAGTGAAGACAGCGGCGCGTTCATGGCTCGCAGCCTGAAACATTTTTTAATGAGGGAATATGAAAGCTTGGTGACAGATAAGCGAAGTGTATTAAATAGCGAGGAGATAATTTCGAAAAATTACAGTATGTACTTGTTAAATAAAATAAATTCTGTAGGCAGAGTGCGGATGATTTTTGACTCACCCTTGTAGATAGATATATAGATAAATACAGTGGATAGATAGATAGATAGATAGATAGATAGATAGATAGATAGATAGATACTTTACTGATCCTGAAGGAAATAAAAAAGAGATTTAATACCTTTATTATATACGTTTTAAAATAATATTAAGCTCTCAACAATGCTGTCATTACTATGATTCTCTGAGCAGGTTTTTGATTGTCTTTACAATAAATTCTGAATTTAAAATGCCAGGGGAAATAAAGCAGAATTCATTACTAATACAAATGCACTATTACTGCTATATTGTTTTCTTTACCATTAATGTACCATCGCCTTTCTGTTGTCTCTGCTTATCTGGATTGACTTCGTGGCTTTGTTTACTGGTTTTGACTCATTGTCTGGCTAATTATCTGATTATATATTGACAACTTTTAATAATACTCCTCAGTGATCGTATCTAACCACACTCACGCATTTAGTCACTGTGCAAAAATCAGATCCTTGGTGTAAAGATTGTTCTCTGAACAACGTCTGTACTTATCGGTTCTCAGAGAAATATTCCGCCTGCTGTTCTAGCCATGAATGAAGCCTTTTGAGACGGCTTATTCTTTTGGTTTGAAATTAACCTAATCAGTAAGCAGCTACATTTGCTGACTGTAATGTTCCCATGGAGAGGAAGCTCGATAAACTAATTAATAAGATGTTCAAGCCATATCAAACATTTCCAAGCAGGCAGAAGCTGTAACTGATACGATTGTGTTTGTGGGGCAATAATCAGCCGAGCGTTTCGCAATTAATTCAATGAGATTTCCACCAAAATGGAACATTTCAAATAAAGGTTGCATTAGGCGCTCCGCTGCGCACCATAGATTGCCATTTTGCCAGTGGAATGTGCGAACGCTAAAGGCTGAATTCAGCTCCTGTTAGTGGCAGATCAATCGAGTAAGCATCGGGCGAAAAACATTCGGAACACAACCGCCGCGGCACTACAAGATCTTCCCCCTGAGAGGACGCAGGCAAGATAGAGATGGGGTAGGATTTATGGCCCTTGGCAGTAACTGCCATTTTGTATTCTAATGCTTGTAATGACAATTAATTTGATTAGACTGGTAGTGTGATTAAACACACTGTTGAGACACTACGTTTGATGGTAAATTTAAAGTTCCTTGGCGTGTGAGGTCGTGCGACGGATCGACTCTAAAATTGAATTTATACATATCATCATGTACAGACAGTACCGTAGACAGCTTTAAACATGCTCCTTTAGGATAAAAACAAACACACACACTGAGCAAAAGAGGAGTCTTTTCCTGGGTGCAGTGAGGTGGCGCAGCACCCTGTGTGTGTGTTTATTGAACAAAGCTTAGCTGGAGGCAGATGTCTGTGGGATTGCTGTGTCTCCTGCGTGGCACTTTGACGCACGGCGACTGCAGAGAAGCTCAGAGATGCACAGATGGTGGAAATCTGAGGCAGTTTGATCAGGCACCACGGCAGGTAGCAACGCTACAGGTGTTGCAAGCACATAGGGAGATATTTATCCCTAAATCTCTCTCTCTCCCTCTCTCCCTCTCTCTCTCTCTCGCTCAATTACTTGTTTTCTTTTTAACTCGCCTTGCTTGCCATGATTAAAGAAAGAAACAAAAGTTTCTTTATTCGCACTTTTGCTTACTTCCTCTCCTTCCATCCTTTCTCTCTTGCTTGTGAGACCCCGAAGTAGTCTTGCGTTCTGCTGTCGCTCCTCATCCAGGCTCCATTTCACACCCACACCTGGAAAACAAACCCAATAGGGAAGCCTAAGTTAAGATTCCCGTTTCCCTATTTGTCTGCCATGCGAGGTCGTGAGAGTGTGACAGGCTCAGCCGGAGTGTGGCATCCTAGACATAGCCCAGCTGTCGGTGCATTAAAAATGTGAGTGAACAGCCAGCTCTCAGACACGAGCTTGATCGATGTAGATGGACAAGATTGTGATCGATCCGAGCCGTGCAACTTACATCCATTACGGAACTTGGAACTTGACTTGTAGATGACCTGAGGTGTCTCGAGCATGCACATTATCATCAAATAAAGTGGTGAGAACAAACAGCACTGAGAAGTCCTAAGCCCTTGAGTCCTTGGCTACTTGTGCGAAGGTGAAAGACAGCTCATATCATAACAGAACTGACTAAAAGTTCTTCAGCATAGTTTCATCTATGAGACTCGATGTCACTGTTATTCCCTAGACAGAGTAGATAAATAAACACACTTACGGTGTTAACAGGTCTGAATACAGTTCTGATAAAATGACAGGAAGAGCAAAAGATATTAAAATGGATACATTTAGTACAATATACTGTATATACGGAACACAAGGGCTAATAGAACCCAACCATAGAACAAGCATTTTATATCCATTTTCAGGACTTATTTTCTTAGCTGCTTGCTATTTGTGCACTATGTTGAACATATCATGTCCAAGAACATATCCATTTCAGGATCCAGTCTTAATGAGTCTAAATGAGATTGTTGATCATCAAATCCTGTTTGAAGCACAACTCTTCCATTCATTTGTGTATTTGGCCAAATATTAAGTTTTCTTAAAGGGGCAGTGTTCACTAAGCAACCCTGTCTTCTTTAGGTGTGCCATATCATAGCTGATCTTGCTCTCATTTATTAGCTCTATTAAGCAGCTCTGAGAACATTAAGACATTGAACACTCTCACTCAGCTTCTATACCGCTTTATCCGGTATTCAGCGTCGCGGGGGGCCTGGAGCCTATCCGAGGAGGCTTAGGGCACGAGGCAGGGTACACCCTCCCACAGAGACAGGAATCGAGCATGGCCAGGAATCGAACCCCTACCCTGGAGGTGCGAGGCAACAGTGCTAACCACTACACCACCGTGCCGCCAAGACATTGAACAGACTTCACTTATTTTAAAACATAATATTTCTATTAAATCTGTGTCTAATTGTTATATTCAACCTTTATTTCTATATTTCTATGTTATTTATACTCTTGATATTCAGATATAAACATGATATTTATGAAAAATTAAACATCCAGGTATAAACAGGAGGTTTAATGATGGAAGGAAATGTTCCAATTTTTTCCATCAGTGCATATTATTTGTTAGTTGGACTTATTTCTCCTAATTTTACAGCAAACATGCTGCATCTCTCCCACACAAACAATTGAAAGGCTCTAATGCTCTAAGAAAAATTGAGAAATATCATCTTGCCTGCAGATGGCTGCACTGAGGGGTCATTTTATACTACCATCAGACTCATTTCCTGAAGTCCATTATATTCTTATCAAGAGTTAACTGGTGTAACGCAACGCAGCCTAGACCTGTACACAAGCAAATAAATTAGGTTTATAGTGACATGGCATGTGTGAGAGGGGAAATGCCTGTCCTGATTTTCTTCACAGCTCCTTTTGAAACTGCGTGTGCGAATGGCTTGAGCTGTGCCTTTGGGCCAGGGCTTGGAGATAAAATTCTGCCTTTGATTTGGGCTGCGAACAGTGAGGGCACTGTACCTGTTTGATCCTGGTGGCTGCACAGTTTGAGATGAGGTCCTTCCCCTCCAGCTGACAGATTCTGTATCAAAGCAACCACGCAGGAGCCGAGGGTCTGTGGGTTGCTGGTGAAGCGGATGCTGTCTGCTCCGAACCTGCTGAGTGGCACTTGTCCAGGTATTAAATTGCCTTTAAGTCAGCAAGTGATTTTGTTGCACTGGTATATTTTACTAAAGCGACTTTGAAGCCACTGAATGTTTGAAATGGTTCCTAATGAAGCATTTCAGCATGCATTATATTTTCGCTTTTGTGATCTTTACACATGTGATGGTTAACAGTGTAATTAGAATATTGTGAACAGAGATGTTTAGCAACTACTTCTTATTCCCCAAAGTGGACGTTGGCATCGATATGGTGGAGGACATAGGCTTAAAAGGATGAACAGAATTTCCTACAGATGAGGGGCCTATTTTTTGTGAAGCTACTGTATATGCCAGAAAAACAGTTTGCTTAGGCTAGATAAACATAATTGAATAGTTGTCTTAGATATTCTGTCTGAGATAACTTTCTGAAATACTCTCCTAAGACAACTGACATAACTGTCTAAAATATCTGAGATAATTATTTGATACCTGATATAGCTGTCAGGAGGTAGCTGTGACAACTCAGAAAACTGTCTGAGATTCCTGAGATACTGTAACTGTATATCCAAGCTTGCCTGAAATAACTGAGGTAGATTTGTCTGAAATGCCTAAAATAGCTACCAGACTGATATGAGAGAGATAACTGAGAGACAACTGAGTCCAATGTATCTCTGCGATATCTATGAGATACCTAATGGGTACAATGTACTGTATAATGTAAATGCTTGTTATGCTGACCTCTTCAGTGACCAACGACAAGAAAATTAGTCTGTATATGTTCAGTACAGACACAACCAGCGTAGACATAACTGCGTAGTACACATTCACTTATATCAGTGGCTCTTATGAGTTATGATGACAGTTGTGGATCAAGCAGCAACCTCAAAGAGACTTGCTGATGGTGCCAGACAGAGGAATGAAGGTTGGCCTTTCCCCGAGGTGGTGAATAAAGATATTCTTCCTGTCTATGCTTCACATAAGCCGAGTCTTCAAAGATATGGCCCCAATAAAGACCACTCTTTTAGAAATACCATCAAGGCTTGGACAGCTCTTCATCATTCATGCCTTTTATTAGGCGACTCAGGGTCACAACAGTCTGTGTTTAGTGTTGAGGAAAGTCCAGATCTCTCGTAATGCTAGATAAGAATATTAAGTGAGCATACAGACGAATGTTTTTCACTGAGATCTGCAGTCATACAGTATTAAAGTCTTCTCTAACACACCTGGCCTGGGCATTACGGCTTACAAGAAACACAGATGAATAAAGTTTTGTCGATGTCAATGTAAGTGCAATTTGACAAAAGCAAGAACGAAAGATGTTATATATATATAAAAGAGTTCAACATGTTCAGGTAATATCTGTTTCATAGAAAACACGTAATAATTAATCTAACGCTCAAGGTAAAACGTG
>JAOTRS010000029.1:3355937-3368880 GCA_028565755.1 Dinotopterus cunningtoni | reverse complement strand
AATCAATATTCAATTTAATTTAATTAAATTTTATTCGTATAGCGCTTTTAACAATTGTCATTGTCGCAAAGCAGCTTTACACATTTAAAAAACTAATAGACTCAATATACCCTAATTATATAGTTGCATTTAACACATTTGGCGTTTCCACCTGTTTGAATGCTTTGGGTTAGAGATGGAATTTTTCTAATCTGTTCCACCCTGTCCAGCGTGTCTTTCTGATGCTTCAAAAGCATCATAATCCTATTCGGATAGAAGTATAAATCATTCATTTGTTCTTTCATTCATCTTTAGGTATTTTCTTTACCTTGGTTAGGGTCATGACAGATCCGGATCCTGCATCAGGAATACTGGGCAGGTGACTCAAATCAACGCACCCACTAACAGATCCTGCAGCCTTAGAAGAAGAGTTAGCACTTTCTGTAGTTTTCTGTGGTCTTGATGTTATTTCTATTGTGTCCATGTCTAAAGTTATCAAGGACTGTATAATTCTGATTACCTGGCTCAGGTAAAATAACAGCTGGAACAGAGCAACCTTGGGCACAATAATCAACTTGGACACAACCAGAGGGTTTTGTTCCAACATCAAAATTTGCCTTTGAATTCAAAAAGAATGAAAACGCACACAAAGACAAAAGCGTGCATTGGACGTTTGAGTAAAAAGTAAACAATAGACAGTGCGGTTCTGCGGCTGCCTACGGGACCTTCTGTGGTGGTAAACAAAGCATTGTAGATTTTTTTTATTGTTATTAATTTCTCCGAGTGCCTAGGAAACAAAGCCGAACAGCAGGTTGCTGCAGATTCAGATATTCATTAATATGCGCATATGGAAAAACATCAAGTCAAGGCAGGCACTGAAAAGGTCCTCAAGTCCTTGAGGGTGTGTGAGTTTAACAAACAAACATTTGGGACAGAGCACTGCCCTGGACTCGATGAACTCAATTACTCATCACTCGAATTCTTGTAAGGAAGTGTCACTTTGACCAGTTGAATCTTGCAGTTGCTTCTGTTGTTGTTGGAATCGTTTTGGAGATGAATTTAGTTTACTGTCATTTTTTATCAGTCTCTGCATGACACTGGGTAATTATGGATTAAATTAATTAACCAATCACACTCAGTTTAATCAGCTATTTTACAGTTTATGTTCTACTTAAGTTGCATTAATGCTCCTGAATGACAAGTTCATTTAATTATAAAAGGCAATTTTATGCACATTGAACCACCCGCCCCCCCCCCCCCAACTTTGGCTTTCATGTAATTGCACCTGCCAGAGGTTCCGCTATACCACGTTCTCAAATCAGAAGGTATGAATTCATTTTTTATAACAGCACCTCTAACAGTAATTCCTGCTGTAACGTAAAATGACAGGTTTGGATTAAAGGTGCCAGTAATAAATTATTGTTTTTATCATAACAGCTTATACACAGGAATTATTCCCTTGTCTGTTGATTGACAAGTCTTGTCAAGTGTTATAATAGAAAAAAATTACTTTAAATCATGTTATTAAAAAAAAGACAAACAAAAAAAATTATTGATATGATGAAGCTTTCAGGAGAAGTTTACAGAAGAAGTCTCCAGTATTAGCGTTTTGTAACAGTTATGCAGAAATAGGTTGAGGTTTGCATTTTCTCTGTAACATGACAAGCCACTTTGTTTGGGAGAAGGCCAATTACACATTCCAGGATGTGCTGTTTTAGGAAGATCTGTCTTAGTCAGCTCTGAAATGGTAAGAGTAAACCCATTTCCCATCAGGCTACAGATCATCACACCACATTGGCATGGATTACTTTCTTAAAATTCAGTTACAGCCTTAATTACTGCCCTGGACAAAATCTAACTGGGCATTTTAAGTCTGCATCAGTGTGAGATATGTGCCATATGGAGTTGTAAGGAGTAAGCAGATGACAGTCATGGGCACCATTTTCAACCATTAAAATAAGAAATGTGACAGATTTCAGGACCACAATACTCACAGTGTTCCATTAAACATGGGTTCCAGTCTGGATCAACAGGAACTGGAAATCATGCAGATGTAACGTTAATCCAGATGCAGATTCTAATGTTAATCCTTACACTACATCACATGATGCAGACACTTTAATAGGGATGTCTTGATACAGATACGAGTACCAGTTATTAACCCAATAGAGCATTCATCTAGCTGTACTCATACAATTCTTTCACTAATACCGCATTGATATGATGTTCTGTGTGGGGTGTTCAAGTCAAACCAAGACTTTTAATTGTACAGAATAACAGAACACAGTTATGAAAGTAAAAACTCTCTTTATTTCTCTATATAATCCCTTGCTACACTAATGCACTTATCCCAGCGTTTCACTAGTGTTTGGATACCATCTAGGTAGAAAGTTTTCTCAGTACCCTGGAGCCATGATCAGACTTCATGTCGAAAATGCTGGCCTCCCAGGAAAAGCTTGGAATGAGGTCAGGACTGCGGAGGGGATGTGGTTTGAAGTTTTTTGTAAATGTCAATTAGTTTTACTTAGTCAATCATATGAAATTTCATCACAAGTCATATGAATATTAAATTTAGAATATAAATGGCCATATGAGTATTGTAAAATTGTTTCTTGTGTATAGACATACTTTTGTACATAGAAGGGTAAAAACTACTTTTTGTTTCTGCTCACTGAATCAAGTCATTGAGAATGCAATAGCAATACATTTTTTTCTGCAATACCTAAAACTTGCTATCATGCCCATGCAGCAATGCATGCACATTTCCATAATCTGCTACTGTAAAACATGCAGATGCAGGCTAAAAGAAAGAAAAGAAAGAAAGAAAGGTAGTAAGAAAGAAAGAAAACACAAATTTTATCATCTTTCCCATTCCAATCTATCATACTTGGAGTCAAATGATCTGTTATGTAAGTTTAATATTTCTGCACACAAGAATGAGCATCCCAACCCCTCATTTTTTAATAAATGAGTCAAATGATGCCAAGAGAACACGATGTCACCTTCATGGCAGTGTGCACAGTCAGCCCGAGGCGAGTCTTTGCCCTCGGAGACCCGTAGTTCTGAGAATTACTTCATTTCCCAGCATGCTTCTTCGTGCAGCCCACCCTGTGAACTCCTGTTGCTTGGGGGCGTTTGCGGAGGGTTTGGCTGAGACTCCAGCCACCTTGACTCACGTCCTCAGCCTTTCCCGGTGCTTCATTAGCACTTTCACATAGAAAAGAAGTCAGGATGAGAGGACAATAACAGCAATTAAAATGAAAACAAAGACATTATTTTACTTATAAAGGTGCAACTTTTCAAAATAGCTTATAGATCAATTGTTTTACAAATAAGTGCTTTAACAGCTGAAGTATTTTCAAGCTTAAAGGAATTGTCATGCCATATGGTAAAATAATACAATAACGATTTGTCATTTGCAAATGAGCTGACTCTTAGTTTTTCAGGTTAACTGGCTTACATCTCTAAGGAGATTTTTTTCCTATAAGGATGCATTTATGATTCTTAAAGTTGGTTATCATATACTGTATAGTATGACCATGATGCAAATGTATCTTATCAACTAAATACAGTAGTTATGATTTATAGCCAGTTGTAGCGGAATTATAACAAGAGTGTTTTGAAATCTTCTAAAGGTCGTTACACACCAGGAAAGACAAAAAATAAACCAACAAGCAAAAATTTTAGAGGTGAATTAAAAGCACAATAGACGTTCATGGTGGGTACAACCTGGACAGGGTGCCAATCCACTGCAGGGCACACACACACACACACTATGGGCCATTTGGGATGCCAATTAACCTAATCTACATGTGGACTGTGGGAGGAAACCAGAGGACCCGGAGGAAACCCAACATGAAAACTCAGTGCACACATGCCCAAGGCGGGAATCAAATCCCAAACCCTGAAGGTACAAGTTGACATTTTTCTGCTAAAAAGAATGTAAATAAGAAAATTTTGGATGTACTCGATACGAAGAAGAGAACATGGAGAATTTCACCAGTTGGTTCATGAGTTGAAACTGTACCGTGATCACTTCTGGAACTACTTTAGGACCTCCATCCATGGGACAGTTTGAGGAGTTGTTGGTGCTTCTGACAATGCACTCGAAGAAGCACAAGAGCAATTTCAGTTAGCCAGTCGATCTGGAACAGCGCCTGGCTGTGTGTCTGGGGTGAAATATTATCTAAATACTAATTTGCCAAATAAATGAAAGGGTTTAGTTCCCAGTTAGCCTGTGCACAGAAGCAAAATGTTGACTGGCATTCCAATAAGCTGTACTGTGATTGGTCAGAGGCATTCCTGTCCCCAGTGAAAAGTTGATTTAAAAAAAAAAAAAAAAAAAGCGTTTTATCCAGCAAGGGATGTGAAATCTATTGGGGATCTGGAAGTTGAGTCATGTCAACTGGACTTCTTTATTCTTCAGTCTAAGTTAAGTTAGAAAGTTCTTTGTACTTAGAATGAAGAATCAAGAACAAGACATCTACTGAACAAGAAGAAAGTCCAGTTGATATGACACAACTTCCAGATAACCTCACCTGGATAACTGAGAATCGTTACAGGCATTCTATTGGGAAGTTATAGGTACGACAAATATTATTGACATCCAAAGGGGGAAAAAATTCAGCTCTGGAAATTCTGACAGCAGAAGAATATTCCCTGTTATTAAGTAATCGCAGGTTTGCATCCCAGTGATGCCACCAGTATACGAGAGTTCAGTTGATCCTCATCTCTTGATGGGAGAGATCTCTTCCTGTCACCCCTGTCGATCACACCAACTCCTATCAATCACAAGTATCTATTAGCTGAAGTATCTATTAGCTCATGTACAATACTGTATATACAGTATGTGGAAGAGGGTAGATAGCGTTTTCTCCATGTGCAGTAAGGCAAAAAGTGAAGCTGGCAGGATTTTAAGGTTAAAGCAAAGTAATGAACATCACACTGTTTCATTGATTATTTTTTTACAATACACCATCCCGTCAAGTTTTATGCCCTGCTTACAGTAAGTACTTTATTATTCAGCTTAGATTAAAGATTTAATACAGCATATTCAAGGCTACTTTCAAAATGGCCCTGGTGTTGTTCAAGGACGCAGTGTATGTGTAAGTGTTCTGTTTGTCCCTGTCTGTAGAGCGAGGTCATTCTACAGAGATCATGTGTCGGTTAATGTAAATTTCTCTCTTTCTCTCACTCTCTCTCTCTCTCTCTCTCTCTCGTCCCCTTACTTTCATGCTGCAGAGAGATCAGGGGCGAGAAAGAAAGTCACTCAAAGGCAGTGTATGATTACAGCAATCCAATAAAAGCGCTCATTGCTGCGCTCGCTAGGAAACGTGTAGAGCACATGGCACATTACAGAAAAAGCAGGATGCTAATGCCTGAAGCTCCAGATATAGTATACACAATCGCTCTGCCAACAGCTCGGAACTGCTCAGGCAGAAGATAGAGGAAGTGTTAAAACCATCTAAATCCACCCTAATGTCTACCAATAAACACCCTTATTAGACCTGCTCACAGCATGTTCAGGCTCACACTGTACAGAATTCAGAATCCGAATGAAACGAATGCTCTTTTTATCCAATCATGTTTGTTTTACGTGCATTCAAGCCCGGAGTGTATCTATATAGCACGTCATGAGAGTGCTTGTGCGACAAGAAGGTTAAAGCGAAGGTCATTCTGATCACAGGGAGTGACTGAGTGAGGAGGGGAAATGAGATGAGGAGTGTTCAATTACAAGCACGATCCCGCAGGAGCAGCCCAAGGAAAGAGATGATGATAGAGATCACCACCTTGATCGTCAAGCTCTGTGAAATCAATTTAGTCGACTCTCGCGCTTTATACATCATGTATTTTTAACAGTGTCATTTACAATGCCCTCTCCCTGTAATATTAAATGATGTTATCGCGCGGCCTTGACTCGAATATATCAGATCTATCAGATATTCGAGATTCATTTATCACGACGAACATATCGAAGAAATGGAGAAAAATATCCATCAGTCGATCATCAGTTATGTTCCTGGCAGCTCCTGGAGTTCGTTGATGTCACCGGAAAGCCTGAGTGACGTCGAACACCTTCGTGCATTTCTCATCCAGCCGAAGCTGCGCAGTGAATATCTCAAAGCTACATGCCAGCAAGAGGTCAGCATTATTAAAGAGATGGAGGCGGAGACAAGATAGCGCTGCCCTCACTCCGGAGAAGGTCCTGTTCCTGCCTGGCAAGACGCCCTCTGTCACTTAACACCAGCCATGTCATGTCAGCTACAGTTTGTGTGATGCTTTCACCTCCAGTCAAGATATGAACCCTGACAGCCGTTTGACAAGTGCGACCAGAGTACAAGCCTCAGAGGGTAAGGAAAGAGAAAGCGAAGGAGACAGACAGACGGAGAGACTGAGAAGGACAGAGAATAAGATGAGCTCTGGCATCACTCACCTTGCTTTTTCTCCTGTTTTGAGTGCGCTGACACATAGTTGGTCGTAAGCGGTAAATCGATGATGTGAAGATTATCAAGATGTTGTTGCTAGAGAGTGCATTATGTGGTTCAGGCTTGCTGATGTCTTGTGCGTTGAGTAAAAAGACTTCATATCGTCTGATGGATGATGCAAGTCGAGGAGTGTGAAAGGGAGCATGGGGAGCCGGGGGCAAAGAACTCTTCACAGGCAGTGATCACAAAACTGTGAGTCAGTGTAGCGCTGAACGAAACAACAAAAAAGTTTACAGTATAAAGTTGAACAGGAGCCTTAACAGAAGTTCTCGCTTCGTGTTTCTTTATTCTCTCCTTGTGGTGGTGCGACACTGGAAGAGGGGAAGCCAGGCATATAACCAGAACGAAATGCACTCAGGATAAACCTGTGGGCATGATTAGCAAGTTAAAAACAGACTCATCACCCGTACCTGTGAGGAAAAAATGTACAAAGCTTAGAAACACATGCCAATATTGTGAATCGCAGTTTTCCGCTTGCAGTCTGTTTAGAAACTTACAGAATTATATCTGGCCTAGGGGCAATTTTAAACACTAAAACTGCTTGGTAAATGGATAAGTCATCTCAGATCACAGTCATAATATTATATAGATTTTTGTTCAGTTATCAACAGCTTGGAGATCCAGCTTCAAGGCAAATCACACTATATTAAAGCACTTGCTTGTGCAATATGTTCTCGTTTCTATAGAAACATCTTAAAATTTTCAAAGATACGATTCTGATTTACATGTACAGTGGATGCTCAGGACAAAAAACTAGGTTCTTATTTTTTTAGGTTCTTTGTAGCTTAACAAGCTTCATCTTGGCCTATTAACTCCAAAATAAGGAATAAAACGTTTCTTACAACATGCAAACTGCATAACGTCTGGTTTCACAGGAGGGATCTCGGACATTTTCTTTTCACTTACTGATTTAACGGTTTCAATTTAAGTGAAAAATGAAATTTTATGCGAAGGATTCATTTTGTAGCGTGCATTGGCTGACAAAGCAATATACTGCATTGCCATTTATTAGCTTCAAATGCTTTTTCATGTACTGGGCAGGTCACTAGCTTATTGCAGAAGGAATGGGAACTTCGACCATCAACAGTCTGAGCATTTCAAGAATTTATTTCAGTTCAGAGATAAAAAAATAAATGAACCTTGATCATTCGGTCAACGTATTCCAACATCACATAATCAATGTTGGTCCAGCATCATTTCATTAAAGTAATTCTAACTTTGAAAAACAAACCAACATTGTCCCAATAGCATATGAACAGTGCCAAAATGACATTGCTAACATTTGGACGAACAAAAGTTTCTACGGAGTAAATAATAAAAACCTTTATTAGTTCAAAGAATATAATGCTTCTGAATATGTTGTTATTAGAAAATAATATTTTACCAGTTCATGACAAATGACATAATATACTTACCGGCAGTACGATGGCTTAGTGGTTAGCAATGTCGCCTTGCGTCTCCAGTGTCTGGGTTTAATTCCCACCTCAGGTCTGCGTGCATGGAGTTTGCATGTTTCCCCGTGCTTGATGGGTTTCCTCCCACAGTCCAAAGACATGCTGATTGGCCTTCCCAAATTGTCTGTAGTATGTGCGTGCAGGATAAAGTGGTATAGACAGTGAGTGAGTGAGTGAGTGAATATTTTTACCCTCTTAGGCTATTTTGCATATCAGCTAAAAAATAATGTAATAATCTTTTTTAAATAAAACTATTATTAGGGCAGTGGGTTAGGGCCAAAATTTGTTACAAATATTATTTTAAATATACAGTAGTCACATTTATCTAATATTTCTCATTATGCTCTTACATAGCAAGGTGATTGTATTATTATAGAATAAAATTACTAAGGCTGTTTTAAGACTTTTTTTATTTAATGGTATATTTATTTTCGCAGGTGATTTTCTTCTTAAGCTTATTTTTTAGAAATTATTTGGATAGAGTAAGGCGGTTAGAATACAAAATTTGAAATTAATAAAAATGCAGAAAATTGAAAAGGAAATGGTTATAATTAAGATTTTTATTCTGCAAGACGTTTACAAACATTTAGCAGAAGGCGTAAGTGTGGTGGGAAAAAAACATGGTCTATTTTGCTGCCTGGAAGAAATGAATCAAAAGCAAATCATCATAAAAAAAATTTCTTTATTCTCATTAAATATCTTGTAATGGTGTCTTTAATAATCTCCAGGTTATCTCTCCAAGGTCATGTGCACGAACTGAGCAAAAGAGCGAGACATATCAGCTGGAGGTTCTTTAACCGAGAGGATTTTCAAACGGCAGAACTGGTGACAGCTGATATTTTTAATGTGACTTTTCTCTTCTGCGAGTGTCTACAGATTGTGTGAACGGTTCTGAAACAGATTTGTCAGGGGTTTATGCTGATGAACGTATTGTGAAAGCGTTTTTCTTTTTTTCTTCAATATAAAAATGGCGTGTTGTCACACCTGGGAACAAGACGGTTTCACAGATTTAATTGATATTGCTCACTGAGGACGATAATGTGATTCTGTTTCTGAGTTACATTATAATCCGTTGCTTTGGCAGTGAAAATGAGCTTCTTTTTCGTTTAAAGGTTATATCCACTCAGGATTTTGAGAGTATATTTGAAACTGCATGCTTGTGTGCTGGCGAGTGGATTGCAAATGAAGGTTTAAAAAAAATAGAGGTTGGGGTTTAGTGTTTTCGCTAATTCAAAATTAGAAACATTTTAGGACACGGATGTGGTGTAAGGACATTCTCACACATCCTGGACAGAGAATCAGCTCATCTTTTTGTGTTCATTGGTATCAAAAATCAAATGAAGATAGAAAGATTTTTCTGCAATCCGTAATTCGTAAAGGTAAAAACTTTCGTAAAAACTTAAGGTATACTACGTACATAAGTTCTGGTAGCTGTGCCTTTTTTTGTTAGCTAGACAACAAACCAGCGCTGCTTTCTTTCCCTATATAATCCCTGCCACACTAATGCACTTATCCCAGTGTTCTACAACTTTTCAGACTGCCTGTTTAATTTCTGAAATACTGGCCTCCCAGGAACTCCTTTAATGGCCCAAACATGTGTAAATAGCTTGGAGTGAGGTCAGGACTGTACAGAAGATGTAGCAATAAATTCCACCCGAGTTCCTGTAATGTGAAAGTGGTGCTGGTGAATGATTATGTGTACATTTCCCACAGACAGATGCGTCTCTCCCACAAGTTACCCATCGATTTCCAAGAATCAATCATTCCACTTGCTGAATGTTCACAGAAAGACTGCAGCGGGCTCTGAGCCACCTCGGCAAAGATCCTTCATGGACATACAGCCTTCTTGAAGAGTCTCATCACCATACTTTGTCTTCTATAAATGTCAATCAGTCTTATGCCTTCGTTCACAAGCCATTTCTTCACAAGTACTGTCTGACTTTAAACACACAATGCCACCATAATCTTTTGATTTGACTGTGAACAATCCTAACACAACTATGGCTTCATTTCAAGTAAATTAGGTCTGTGTTCATGTGGTCAGGAGTGTATACGGTAGTTGCCTTTTCATTTTTTCTCACCTAAATGAATTCAGGCCTCAGGGCATTCAGATATAGAGAAGCATTTCCATGAGCTGTTCTTATGATTCAGACCAGACTCTACCATCAAGAAAGTCTCCTTTGCTCCAAGAAAGTCATTATTTTATCTAAATGTTTTCATGGTTTGATCACAATCAGTGATCAATATCCATTTAGGCACTGTGGCATTGATTTCCATAATGTGCAAAACCCACAAAAAAAATCACTGGCATTGTTTTTCTTGAAGCATGATCTAATTGTGGGAAAGTCAGCCTTGCACACACACACACACACACACACACACACACACACACACACACACATACACACGCATGCACACATGAATGCACATACAGAGGACAGGGTGAAGCTTCTATTAATCTAACATGCATCATGGGTACATTAAAAATAGTCAAGGGAATTGAAAAAAGTGATGTAATGAAACAGGAAATAGAAAATGATAATAAAAGAGAGTGGCAGTAATAAAGCACTGAGAGCAAACAGTAGCAGTTGCCACCTGCCAGACCATAGCCCCTGTTATTGGTGTTGATTTAAAAGATAAGGAACTACAAAGGAACACCAGTATCAGTCATACTGTATGACTCTCAGAGAATTAAACCCAGGAAACACTGGGTAGATGCATTCCACAACCATCGTCTACTTCTACCTGTTCACCATCCTGTAACGGAATGACATTCCTCAATAGCCTTCCAGTGCTGTGGACTTCTCCATTCTGATTGGTCAGAAAGTATTAATAAATTTTTGCCAAAAGCACATCTGAGAGTATTCCCAGCTGTAACTTAAACCACAGGTTTATACTTTAGTAGTGCATATTTTCTAATATACGGTACTATAGTTTCCATAGTAACAGCTACAGTAACTCTCTATACTGGCACCTGTACTGCGGCCAACTTTATATGCAACATACATTAAATCTAAAAAGGAGTAAGTATGAGAGAGTATTTATGTTTTAGTTTCAATTTATAAATCTATTATTTGTCCTGATATATTTCAGTGTTGTAGTGTTAATTTAATTTGGCAAATAAAATATATTAATCTTAGCACAACAAGTACAACAAGCTAACTTTAACACCAATGATAATCACTCATGAGTTAATCACTGATGCTGAAGACACTTTACAAATAGATATTCTGAAGCTATTAGTAATGTACACATTTATTAAATTCATGTTGTTGTCCTGTTGAGAGTGGTGACGAAAAATATTCGTTGATGACCTTTTTTCCTGCAACTAAGACGAGACGATGATGAGACGTCACAGATATAAATGAAAAGTGACGGTGACGAAATCAGCATGCAATATTGTTGACGGAAAAAGATGGTTTAAATGTGGTTTAAAAAAATAAAAACTAATAAAACATCTGTCTTTAATTTCGCCAACATATAATTTTCCTCACAATCTGCTGTGATACGGTGTTCATTCATTATGACACGAGCAGAGGTGTTTCCCGGGTGACGGTGGCCGCGGCGTATCAGTAGTTTGCATGCACAGTGATGGGATGTTACAAGTTCAGTCATCTTTAACTCTTCGTCATCACAGCAGTATTACTCGGGCCAAAGAGAAGAGCCGATATTTGGGCCCTTTTTCATCATATTGAACTGGAGAGAAAAAAAGCAGATGTGTAGTGATACAATATCAGAGGGGAAACAGTGTGGGCACACAATCACTGGGAAAGATACAACAAACCTGAAGAGACGCATCAAAGCATGCCATAAAAAACACCCAGTTTTACAGCCTCTTTATGGTAATTGTGTTACCACATGTTAACATAATTATGGTGTAATGTATTTTATTTTATTTTATTTTATTTTATTTTATAGTTAAACCGTTGCCAAACCCATTAAGCTAATAGGTTAGCAAATGATTGTGACCCATAGGAGCTATATATAAATGTTTTAAAACACTGTATTATCCATACTGCTTTTATTATTTTGTAGTTAAAAAATATGGACATGCAGCAGTTGTTGTGATGGTAAAAAATAAATATAAGTAGCTGAAAACAACAGATGAAAATTTTACATTTTAAATGTTAAGATAATTATTTTGTAAAAAACTTTAAAAAATTATTTTGGCTAGACTAGATTGACTGTAGGATTAATTAATAATATTCTTATTGCTAAAATGTTACGTTTTCATTGACTAAAACTAGACTAAAATACTCAAGAGTTCCTCTGACATTTAATCGACTAAAACTTGACTAAAGAAAAAAGTTGGACTAAATATGATAAAAAACTAACAGGGACATTTATCTCAGACTAAGATTAAAATTGAAAATAGCTGCCAAAATGAACATGTCAGTAAAACTCCTAAGAGGTGTTAGTTATGCTGTTAACATGCTTGCATGCAATGTTAATGCTGTCATTCCTGCATCTTGCTTCGACCACGTCCTCACCTGGGTTATTTGAACATGTCTAAAAAAATTGTGTCAAGGCTGAGCATACTATCCTTGCCAGTTTCTGGTGTGTTTTGCCAAGTTGTACAAGTTCTTACTACATTAACCAAGGACATAGTGGGAATATGGCTCGGTGTGACGGCCCCCCCAGTGTGGAGTCTGAGAGATGTTTTCTTTGGGCTTGTGACTAGTGCTAGTGAACATGGCTCTGGGCCTGCTTACCAAAGACTATCAAAACAATTTTCAGCATTTAATGCAATTATTAATGGATTTTGTAAAAGTGCTTAGAATAAATGCATGACATTTGTGACATATTTGCCACCCCTTTTTTCTTTTACATTATCTCCTCTGTAATAAAAAATAAGTGTAGTGATGTCATAAATATATTCATTTACCAAGCAACGGAAACTTTCTGTGGTGGATTTACAGATACTATTATGTTTGCCATGCTGTAAACTTTAAATATTTAATGTGGCCATTATGTTAATCATGAATATATTAAACATATACACACATGGATGGACTTGACACAAAT